>JADRCD010102815.1:4952-23122 GCA_019843815.1 Montemys delectorum | reverse complement strand
GGGATGAAGCTGGCACTGCACAAAAAGACACGGCTGTCTTTGGAACAGGGAGGAGCAGAGAGCTGTCTTGAGCTTTCTTATGGGGCACATTGATATGCATGTGCCATATTGTCTCAGGGCAATCTATTACATGAAAAACACTCAACAGTGCAAAGGTTGCCGATGTACTCTGGAAGAGGGAAGCCTGTCTTCACATCTAAAGGGCATAATTTTGCTAAGCTGTAGGTATGTGTGTCAATCAATTCATGGTCCAAGAGTTTTGGGGTAAAAATGTCAAATGCTATAGTTAAATTTTCTCTAAGTGCCATATTGCCATTTAAGATTTGTTCCACAAATTTAAAGCATAGTTGGGGCACAGATATTTGCATGACTTTGATCTGAGTTTCTGGGAGTTTTCACCTATGAAAATCACACATGTTTAATCCACAGTTCAATTCAGCTCACCCTTAGGATGTGCATTGAATGTCAAGTGAATTGGTGTTCTATGAGATATTTTATTTTGTTTGCTTGAGGTATGGGAGATAGAACCCTGAACTTAAGCATGTTTTTGTGCATGCTCTCTATAACAGAGCTACACCATTGTCCTTGAAATATTTTACATTAAAAATAAATTTTCTCCTGGGGTCCATGTTTTTTTTTTCTGCTAAGTTGTCCAGCTGTGCATAGCCCTTTGGCTGAGAGGGAGATTAGTGTGAAAACTGGCACATACCGGCTGGGCTCCATGGACAAAAGAACAACGTAGCTATGGCTAGCAATGGTGCCTCTGCTGTGATGAATTCCGTGGAGTGACTTGCTTGAAGATTTTCACTGACAAAAGCATTTAGCTTTAGTCAAGTGATTAAAATTCCATTTTTTTTCTGTTGTAGTAGCAATGACAACAAACTGTTATTATGCTACTGTTGGTTGGACAACTAGAGAGAGTAAACAAAGTACCGAGGTGTTCATTGGAACTTTTGTTGCTGTGACAAACATCATGGCCAAAAGCAACCTGGGGGAAGAAAGGACTTATTTGCTTTCTTTACACTGCAAGGTCACAGTCCATATTGGAGAAAGTCAAGGAAGGAACCCAAGAAAGAATTTGACAGCACAACATCCCCTGGAGCTGGGATTGTTAGGCTGGTCTGAGCTGCCCAGTGTAGATGCTCGGAACTAAATGTGATTTTCTGCAAAAGCAGTATGCACTCTATCTCTTAGATTTACTGAAGCTTCAACATTCCTCCTTTTTTTTCCTTTTATTTATCTTCTTTGCACATGCCACTATCTAGCTCCCTTTAAGCCCTCTCCTTCTCCCTTTCTCTCCCTGTGAGCAACGGAAGGATAAATGAAGATAGGAGTCGTACTGATCGGTTCTTGTCAGATTGACACAAGCCAGTTTCATCTGAGAAGAAGGGACCTCAGTTGACAGAAAATGCCTTCATCAGACTGACCTGTGGTCAAGTCTGTAGTGTATTTTGTTGACTAATGACTAAGGTGGGAGAGCATGGTTCACTATGGATGGTGCCACCCCAAAGATGCTGGTCCTGTGTTGCAGAAGATGGCAGGCTCAACAGCCATGGTAAAAAGCCAGTAAGCAGCATCCTTCCGTGGCTTCTGCTTTAAATTCTACCACCAGGTACCTGCTCTGAGTTTCTGTCCTGACTTTGCTTCATGACATGGAAGTCAAATAAACTCTTTATTCCCCCAATTATATTAAGTCATGGTATCTTATCACTGCAACATAAGCTAAATGGAAGGACTCTACAGCACACTAAAGATACAAGATAGAAATATCTCTGACAGATAAAGGAGTATATGGTATAATGAGAATAAGATTTGAAAATTTGCCTTCAAGTGATGCATTTATTGGTCAGAGTTCTCTAGGGTAGGTTCTCAACCTTCCCAATGCTGCAACCCTTTAATTCAGTTCCTCACGTTGTGGTAACCCCCATCCATAAAAGTATTTTCATCACTACTTCAAAACTGTTTTTTTTTTGCTACTGTTATGAATCATAATGTAAATATCTGTGTTTTACTGGCTTGTGTCAATCTGACAAGAACTAGCCAGCACAGTTACTGTTTTTATGCTGTTCACAGGGAGAGAAATTAAGAAAGAGGAGGCTTAAAGGAGGGAGACTGGCAAGGCAGCTAGACAGGTCTTAAGCAACCTCTGCAAAAGGGTCATTCCACCTCCAATGAGGTTGTGACCCACAGGTAAAGGAACAGAACAAATAGAATGAATCTCATAAATCTCTCTTTCTGTCTGTCTCTGTCTCTCTGTCTCTCTCTCTGTCTCTCTCTCTGTCTCTCTCTCTCTGTCTCTGTCTCTCTCTGTCTCTCTCTCTCTGTCTCTGTCTCTCTGTCTCTGTCTCTCTCTGTCTCTCTCTCTGTCTCTCTCTGTCTCTGTCTCTGTCTCTCTCTCTCTCTCTCTCTCTCTCTCTCTCACACACACACACACACACACACACACACACACACACACACATTCGGCTTACAAGTCATGGTCTAGCTAGTCCACAAATGGCTGTCATCTACCAATGGAAAGTCCAAGAATCCAGTAGTTGCTAGGTCCATTAGGCTGGATGTCTTGGCTGATGTTCAGTATATGCTGGAGTCAGGAAGGAGTAGGCTCTAATGCTACTGAAGGGTTTGACTTGCCAATGAGGGTGAGGGCAAGAACTTAAAGAGCAAAAGCTTTCTTCTTCTGTGTTCTTTATATAGGCTGCTAGCAGATGGTGTGGCCCAGATTAAAGGTGGCTCTTCCCTCTTCAAAAGATGTGTATTAAAGGCAGATCTTCCCACTTTAGATTATTTAACTAAGAAAAAAAAATCCCTTTCAGGTGCACCCTGTGGCTTGGGTTTTAGTTAATGCCAAATACAGTCAAGTTGACAACCAAGAACAGCCATCACAAGCTACAACTCAACAGAAGTCATAATAGGAGCTTAGTGTGTGTGTTTTGCAGGGTGATTCTGCTGAGCAGTGCATGGTGTACAGAGTCAGCAGGTCACTTTATCAGTGGTCAGATCCACCTGCTAGGGTGTTATTACATCCATCGGACAAAAATTCAATAGTGGAGAATGAGCCCTTAATAGTCATTCATCAATCTTAAAGCTTAAGTATATTATTTTTAGTTATTCCCGTGGCTAGATTTCAAGCTACAGCAGCCGAGAGAGTGCTTATGATGACATTATGATTTCTAGTAATTTACAAGATTACAGTAGACCTCATAAAGGCTTCTCACAGCAGTATTTGTAAGAACACATCAGAACATCTCATCTGAGATCTAATTAAGGCAATCCATAAGTAATTAATACAAACTCCTAGTTTTTGAAAAATGCACGGAGAGAAAAGAAAATCTTCCTCAGTTTGACAATTCAAGACTGGAGCAATTTCAACCCTTTTCATCAAAACAGCTTCTTCGTGTGATAAAGACTACATTAAAAAACATGAGGTTTCATATTGATTCTCCCTGTCTCTGTGGGTCTTCATCATTATGCATTATGACTTCAATCTCCAGAATTCGCAGGATTGTTGCAGGGGGAGCAAAATGACTGGAGCATCATCATTTTTGACACAGGCTACAATCTGCAAGCTCAGTCCGAACTGTGTGTGGTGAGTAGTTACTTGAAATTCATATTTAAATAGCTTTTCAACTGCATGTTGGAATGAAGCAATTTAAATCCATAAAATTAGAGTTAAACAATGTCACCCCAATACCATCCACCAGAGATCATTGCCTACTTAAGAAGAATCGAGTAAGCAATCAATTCAACAATTCTTTCGACTTCATATTTTCTTGCCGCTTACCTTGCTGTTAAGGTATACCAATCCATGTACAAATACACATAGTAGGTGAAGCTGCAAAGTACATTTCTTTATTTAATTACCGCTTAATGAATGTTATTGGTATTGTGAGCAAAGACCGGAAGTAAAGAGCCCAAAGAACTGTCCTGTATAGTGCAGAGCCAAGAGGCCTGCAGGAAGCTGGAGAACAGGGGTCTGGTAGAACATTCTGGGTGCATGTCAGTCACTTATATAAGTGGAACTATAGCTCCAAGAATCGATGTACCCTGGGATTTTCAGATGAGAAGAATGAGTTAAATATGTGACATTTAATGCTGTCAATGTTATAGTCTTCAGCAGATGTGTGTGTTTATGTTGTACACATGTTTATGCTGTGAGTGTGCTTGTGTGTGTGTTATATATACCAGAATGCATGTGTGTTGTATGTATTGTGCATTGTATATATATTGTGTATGAGCATGTACGTTGCATGCATACATATGTCTATGTATGTTATAATATGTGTGTATATTAATTATATGTTTTTGTATGTGTTGTATGCATGTGTTTGTGTTGTGTATGTTGTGTGTGATTGAATATATTGTGGGCATGCATATATGTATGTATGTTCTATGCATATATGTGTTTGTGTGTGTATATGTGTCCCTGTATGTGCATGTTGCATGTATGTCATATGTATATGTTGAGTATGTGTATGTTAAATACATATATTTCTCTTAGTAGTTTTGCACTTCGTTCTATGCCTATGCCAGCATTTATTATTGGACAGGCATTCTTCCTAGCTTTTTCCATATGATACCTAGTTGTAAAAGCCAGGTCAACTTATTTTTCAAATTGTATTATTTGCTAATAAACAACTCCTATCTATTTTATCCTGTCAAATTTCAATGAGTTCAATAATTCAAAATATTCAGAGTTCACCGTATGTTACTTCACTTAATTTTACAAGTTTCCATTGGCTTAAAAAGAAGCCCCTGTACAAGGAAATCACTCCAATACACACTTTGAACTTCAGTATGTGACTCAACTTCTCTGGTTATGTTTCCTCAACACAACAATGATGGAAGAGATGTTAAATAGCTCTTTGGTTGTTGAAACTAAATAGACAAGTACATTTTTGTATAATATAAGTTTCTTCTCCTCTTGTTCTGATAAAGCACCCTGGCAAAACAACCTAAATAGGAAAAAGTTTCTTTGGTTCAGAGTTCTAGGTTACAGTTCATTGTAGGAGAGAAGTCACAGCGTCAACAAACTAAGAACTGGTCAACAGCAGAACAGTGAACTAGTGCATGATGCTGCTCAGCTTGCCTCTCCATCTTATACAGCTCAGGACTCCTCCAACAGTTAAGATGGCCTTTCCCTTATCATTTGTCATGATTACAACAATCCCTCACAGACATTCTCCAAGGCTTACTTGAATTTAGATGATTCCTTATGGTGTGCCTAAAGGCTTGCCCCCTAAGGGTCAAATTGGCAATTAATACTGAGCTTCCTAGATGTCTTATAGGTTCATGCTTTTTGTTGGTAGTGTCAGGGCTTCTTTTAAAGGCTGCAAATATCATAGCATGTGCACATTACATGTTTTCTATATCTATTCACCCACTGATAGACATAGAGATGATTCCACACCTTGTCTGTTGTAATCAACAAGTCCACGAAGAAAGGAGATATTTGGTTTTGTTTCCATCCAGTATACAACTAAAAGAAGTATCCTAAAGATAATTGCTGAAAGAGTCAGTTGTTGATAACTAACTCATAACCATCAATTAATTTGATCTATTTTAAAATGTGGATAGCATAACATAACTTTAAGATCTGTATGAGATTAAGCCAGTTAAAATGTCTGCATGGATGGAAAAGGGGACCCCAAGACCAGACTTGTTCTTGCTGAGGAAATATTGCCTGTTGATAGGTTCTGGGATTGGAGAGTCTCTTTCTCTTGGTAATCAGGTTATTGCTAGGATGCCCATGCACTTATGGTTAGCACCAATTAGACTCAGTGGGATATATGTGGATATGACATGAGTTAGGGACTTGTGTTAGGACAAACTAGGGAGAATTGGAAGGAAGGGGAGAAGGGTAGACATGAGGGTGATACATTGTATATGAGCATGAAAATTTCAAAGAATAAATAAAAAATACTATTGAAAGCAAAAAATCACCCCAACACAAATACTCAAAAATAAAATAATAAATCAATGTTTATTTTAAATGTGGATAAAATATCCAACCACATCAGGCACTTAGCAGCAGCAATTACAAGAAACCAACGAGCCTGGAGCTATGAGGTGATTCGTGGGATATGGATCCACCAAAAGTGCTGAATTCAAACTACTTTTTAAATTTTGTTTTTGGTTTCAGTCACCTCCCATCTGACCCATTTGATGCACACAGTCCTCCTAATCCATGCCTGACCTTTGTGGAACTAAAGACACAGCAAACGAGAAAAGCCAAGGACATTTACCCAGCACTGGTTATGGCAGAAAGAGCAGAGATCCTCATTTGGCCTGTCAGAGACTCTAGGCCATGAGACAAGTGAGGGAAACATGGCAAAAAGGACCAGGTGTTCCCTGACTGGATACTGTGTGCATGGAGCAGCTAGGCCCAAGCAGGTGGAGTCTCTTCATTGAATACTTATAGCTATAGATTTACCTTTCTCTGGTTGGTGCTAAGTAGGAAATGCATATCCAAATAGAGAAGTTGTTAGAGATTAATCAAGCTATGTCTACTCAGAGACCATTTTCTCAGAAGGAAGTTTTTGATGCCGTGGATCAATGCTTGTGAAAGCAGTCTAATGCCCTACGGTGTGACTTATCCTTGGAATATGGAATATGGAAGGATAGGCCACCTGTGCTCACAGCTGGAGGGCTGAGATCTGGGTACTGATGGATAATGATCTACCCATTGCTCTTTAGGACAGTGGGTCTCTTATGTTGTGATCACACTGACACAGCAAAAACTGTTTTGTTGTTGTTGTTGACTTATATTCTCTGTCTCTGTCTCTGTCTCTGTCTCTGTCTTTCTCTCTCTCTCTCTCTCTCTCTCTCTCTCTCTCTCTCTCTCTCTCTCATGATCATTTCAGGAACTACCTCATCTCCAGGATAAATTCATAGACCTGGACAGGCCACTCACAAAATCCTTGCTTCCCCCCTCCCCATGTTCCCAGCCTCATCTAAGATAGGGGCCTGTGCTCTAAGACCAGCAGTAGTGTCTGGCTTCTTCCTCTGAGTGCATTAGGCTCCTTGACAGTCCAGCTGGCTTTTCTTCATCAGAGGAAACCTTCTCTCTCCCTTCTTTCAGAATCAGCTCAGCCACTGCCCACTTTGTAAATCACTGCGGTCCTCATTTGGAGCAACAGAATGTATTGCCTCACACATACATATATGGTGTATGCCTGTATATGCATGTTTTCCTATATATATACACACATGTGTGTGCATTCATGTGGAGGCCTGAAAGTGACATTGGGTGTCTTTATTCACTGAAACAGGGTCTCTCACTCAACCTGGAGCTCCCCAGTCTTGGCTCATATCCTAGCCAGCTAGATCCAGGGTTTCTCTGTGCTGCCTCCCAAGTGCCAAGATTTCAGGCAGTCATCACACCCGTGTAGATTTTTGCTTGAATTCTGGGAATCCAAACTCTGATCCCCAACTCTGGAGCCACTTCTTCCAGCCTCTGTGACCCCACCTCGGGGAGCATCTCACCCATCCTGGACAGTGAGCTTATCAGACACGTGCCATTGTTTGTCCTGACCTCAGTGCTCTGGTCAGTAGACTCTTAGTGCACAGCATCAAATAAAAGAGTGGAACAGTGTTCCACTGGGGAGCAGGGTTTTCAGACTTCCTTTGGAAAGTTCTTCCAACACACCACATGGTATGAAAATGTGACATTATAAATGAACACTGGAAGATCAACTCAAGTGGTCAAGCGGAACAGACATGATTAAAGTATTTTCAGTGTGTCCTCATGACATTTCAGAAAATGTCTCTATTCTGAGGTGATGAATTGAGCAAATTTAAAGGCAAAACCTGTCCTCTGCATTCAAAACTTGAGTAAGGGGTTCTTTCAACAACATTTGGGTTGTTTTCTGGAATGAGAATACCCTCTTTTTCCTGGTTAAGACTTACATAATAAACTTGGCATACTGATGTAAGAACCCAGTGTGAGGGGAGACATTGAATGTAAGAGAAATGATCATGGTTTAAAGGCCTTCAGTTTCTGAACTCTCACTGATTGAGAGTGATGGAGTTTTGTTCACATATTGGGCTTTGATGGTGGTAAGAGAAGATTCTTGGTTGAAGGTTACAGGCTAGCATTCTACTAGGGGAAAACAACCAAAGCCTAGGCAGAGAAATGAGAAAAAAGGAGGTGCAGACATGGCTCAGAGGTAAAGAGCTTGCCTCACAAGCAAGAGGACCTAAGTCTGTATCCCCAACTCCCATGTTAAAAACTGGAAGAGGTGGTGGATACTTGTAATCTGAGAACTGGATGGGGTAGAGAAATGAGGCCCCCCTGGGACATTTTAACCAACCAGACTAACCACTGATACGTTCCAGGTCCTATGGTAGATCCTACCTCAAAATTTGTGTTAGAGGAAGATAATTGGTGATGACTTCTGATCTTTCTGTATACATACAGTCAGTCATACATATGCATACAGATGAGCATAATACACACACACACACACACACACACACACACATACACACACACACACACACACACACACAGAAAGAGAGACAGAGAGAGACAGAGAGAGATATATAAAAAAAGAGAGGAGAGAGACAGAGCAGCTAGATTGCTTTAATGTGAAAAACATTGTATTGAATACCAATTTAGAGGTCAAATCATGTCTAATTATGTTTAGTACTGTATGTTAATTATAGTTCAAAATCATTGAGATATTAATGGCATGTCTTGATTTTAAACATAAACACATGTGTGGCTAATATACTGTTGTGATTTGAATGTGAAACGTCTCTCAAAGGCTCACATTTGAACATCTGATCCCCAAATGCTGCTGCTGGTTTGGGAGGTGCTAGGAAGAATCCTTACTGAATTCATAAAGTGACAAATTGATGAGATTCTAAAATGACAATCCATATAATCTTGCTCAGAAATGAACACATACTACTGTGTGTGTTTCACAACCCTACATCTTCAACAAGCTGTGTGGTGCTCTTTTTTGTTCTACGGTTTACTTGAAACCTAATTACTATCATATCATTAGTTAGCAAAAGCACTTCACCCAAATTAATCCATTATCTAATTAATATATAATTTTTTTAACAATTGGGGCAAATTGGTAAAGGATGACAGATGTTTGTGTGCATAATTGAGAGTGTACCAATTAAGCTCATCAAATTTGACAAATTGGAGGAAAAGATAATAGATCCAGGGAGATACTTAATGTTTTGCTTTGTACCTCACATCTGTGATGTAGAGTGGGAAAAAAAAAGAACTCACTCTCTGCAAATTCACGCTAGGGTTAGTTATGACTCCTTCATGCTACGGCAGGTGGTGATATTGAAACGTTCCTTTACATGGGTAAATGCAGTCTAATGTGATGTATATGGCTTCTACATGTGGCTCCATTACATTATTTTAAAGGTGTCTTTATTTCTAATCATAGGTTTGTGTATGTCTCTGTGGGGATAGATGCACGTGAGTGGAGTAACCATGGAGGGCAAAAGGCAGCCTTGGAGTCCCCAGAGCTGGAGCTACAGGTGGTTGTGACCAGCCTTACATGGCTGCTCGGAATGGAATTTGGATCTTCTGAACAAGTACTTTTAACTGCTGACCCATCTTTCCAGCTCTCATTACATGAGTTATATCATCATCTATCAATACCCAACACACCCTGGTTTGCTAGAACTGTTCAAGGCAAATTTTGGGCAGCACTAAGCAAAAGTGATCTAAAGAAAAACAAGGTCTTTATTTTTCAGTAGAAAGAGCTGGGCTGTGTGAGTCTCAAAATTGTCCCTGTTTCAGCAGGTGTCAAGACAAGGATGGAAACTTTTGGCTGATCATCTCATTTGTATCTCACGACCATTTTTTTTTCAGTAGGACCATGAGCAGCAGCAACCTTTGCATGTAAGGAACCATATCATTCTAGGTATTGGAATAATTCTAGAAGGGACAAGTTAATGAGAATAGCTGTTAGAGAATTTATGATTAAACTGTGTGTGTTGGGCAATCATCAAACGTGAGTAAAACTTCAAATCTCATATGAACTAGGTTAGCAGTAGAGATATTTTTGGCTGCTGCCATAAATGACCATATTTACTGACTGAGTTTATTTACTTTACTTTTTTTTGGGGGGGGGGGGGTTGAGACAGGGTTTCTCTGTGTAGCCTTGGCTGTCCTGGAGCTCACTCTTTAGACCAGGCTGGCCTCGAACTCAGAAATTCACCTGCCTCTGCCTTCCAAGTGCTGGGATTAAAGGCATGCACCACCATGCCCAGCTTATTTACTTATTGGTATGTTGTGGTGGTTAGTTTTTTGTCAACTTGATGCAAGCTAAATTCATTTGGGAAGAGAGATTGAGCAAATGTTTCCATAATATTAGCCCATAATTAGGTCTGCTGCTGGACATTGTCTTGATTGATTTTTGATGTGGGAAGGCCTAGCCCACTCTATGTGATGCCACTATAGCCTGTTGGTTCTGAGTTGTGGAAGAAGGAGGCTGAACACCCTGGTAAACAGTATTCCTCCTCGTGGTTTCCGATTCAGGTCCTGCCTCCTGGTTCCTGCCCTCAGTTCCTTCCCTGACTTCCATCAGTGATGGAATGTTACCTGAGAGTTGTAAGCTGCTGGTCATGGTGTCTTATCACAGCAATAGAAACTCTAAGACACTATATGTGTTGCAACCACAGGGCTTACAATTGTTCTATACAAAATATTAATATTCTGATCTACTTCGGTGGATTAAACCAAAAAAAAAAAAAAAAAGAAAGAAAGAAAGAAAAGGGAAAAGATAAATTTCTGTGGTCTTTGACATTGCGTGGCTCAGGAGAAGATGGCATATGTATCATTATTCCAAGTGCTACACTCTTGACCCTTCTAAAACAAGAGGGCCAGTACAATCAATACCTACATTATTAGATACTGAAAGTTGACCTCTTCACACAGCTTCAGATATTGATCCAAATGCTAAGAATAATGAGCACAATCCATTAGGGGTCACAAAACATTCAATTAGATTATAAATGAACTCAGTATGCTGCTTGCTGGTGTAGTAGAACTTAATAAATATTTATTAAGATAATAAGGTAATGCTGTTTTGGAATGTTTTATTCATTTTAAAGTGCTTCTGATTGATTAAAACATTTTCACAATGCTGCTACCCCTGTTTCTAGGGTTGGTTCTCAGTTATGAACTCTCTCCTTCCTGTATCACTTACTACAGCTTCTGTTGCTGAACATCTAATTGTTTTTATATAAAAATGATAAATTCAGCAAAGAATTCATGAAATGAAAAAGTAAATATTTTTAATTTTTCTGGGTGAGGTTCTGAGGTACTCTCAACTTCATTATTTTTTACATATTTTCATGCTTTCTATAATAAGTATCTATCACGTCATGATTGGCTTAAAATGCTTTAAAAAAAAAGCCAATAAAAAATTCCACTGCTGATAGATTTCCTCAGTTAACAGTGTAATGCTGTTTCCTATTTTGGAGATATTACCTTGAAAGCTACAAAAGTTACTGATGATATTTAGGTACAAAACAAAAATTTTTATAATCAATAAATCTGTGTTATTAATGTCATGACCTTACTAAAAGCAAATGCAGAGAGATATTGCATCTCAGTCTCTAGTCACGTTAGGAGAAGATCCCAGAGCCACCCTGGTCTCTTCCACAATCAGCAGTAGTTCTCCAGGTGAAAGAGTATGGCCCATTTACTACAGAATCATTCTGTTTAATTATGTGCAAAGAGTTTCTTTCCAGTGGGTTATGCAGGTGAGCGTTTCTTCCCCATGGCGATCAGGATGTGGTCCAGCAGCTCACACTTTGAAGAGAGCACATTTGAGTCTCTCGTTTCTGACCAAATTGCTAAAAATCAGACATTGTGTGGAAATTGATGTGGGGAGCAACCCATACCAAGCAGGATCCTTTCGTATGCTGCAGGTGTGCTCAGCTCCCCTTTGAAGTCTGTTCAAGGGAACGCTGCATGCTTTGCAACAACACAGAGCTGATTCTTCTGGACTGCCCTCAGAGTTTATCAATTTGTGGAGGTCATATCCAGAGCAGAACTACAAAGAATCACATTCTGCAAGCACACATGCCCTCTGCCACGTGCGGCACTCAGCTAAGGTGCTCTGGGTGGTGATGACCAGGCACAAAGGAATGAGAATCAGAGACAATATTGACTTAACCACTCGAAGTGCCTACTTCACTTTAATTTTTCCTTTTAGAGACCTATGTGTTTAGTTATGATAATATTTATCATCCTCTCACTTGGAATGTGTTCTGTAACTGGTGACTCTGGGATAGTTAATGTAATTGTGATAACGGTGCTGGTCACCTTAATGGTAATGATAACTAGAGTGATTGATGATGGTGGTGGTGACGATGAGGATGGTGATGGTGGTGGTGGTGGTGATGATGGTGGTGATTAATAGTGATGATGATGGTGGTGACTGATAATTTTGAAGTTAATAGTTATGGTGATAATGGTAACAAGATAATTGTATTTTCCATGATGATGTTGATGATGGTGAAATGGTAGTGATGCCTGCTGCTAATGATAACAATGAAGGGGAAAACAATGAGAGATGTTTGTGTTTTCTGATTATGTGTTCTCACAAGTCTTGGAGTATTCTTAAAATTCATGTTTTAAGCTATAGAGTCTTAAGGTTTCTTATTAGGACCAGATTGTTAGTAACAATTTTAATTCATTGACATTTACCTACAGTGCCAGTTGCAAAGGTCCTGGACTTTGTTAAATATTTATAATGATTTGTGACTCCCCAGGGCATGTTCCAAGGATACTCCTGAGCACATCTAAATTCTTAAATTAATTCTTAACTTGCTCTTCATCCATGTTTCTTCTGTCAGCACTGCCAAAACAACTACAACCAGTCACCAGAGGGACATCAGTGCAGTATATTTTTGGCCTCTTGACTCCACTGATAAGAAGGGGCAGGTAGGTACCTGTGTAGGAAGGAGTCTGGCTCCAGCAGCAGTTGCCATGATACCTTGAAACCAAAAGGTTCTCCGTGGAAACACATCTCTCCATTCTTCTCCCCTGTTCCCTTGGCTGGAATTTAGAAAGCAGCTCTTGCTATCCAAAGACTGTTTCCAGGAGAGACCTGGGCGTCATCATCTGCCCTATCCCACGTGTTCAAATCCCTTCGGTTACATTTCTTTCTCTGTTTTAAGGCTACCTCTTTCCCATGATGAGGGCTTCTTCATCATCAAAGGATTTAATATGGGCAGGTGAGCAGGCGATCACTCTAACTTCTGCCACATTACAGTCTAAGATTCATATTAGAGTATATCCATTTAGTTTGTCATTAATTATTCACTCCATAAATAGATGTGATTTTTCACCTATTTTTTTTTAACTAAAAAGGAAAAAGACAAAGTATTACCACTAGACCAGGTATGACCACGTAAACTAGTCATGCCACTTGAAATTCAGGATCCTTCTGACTTTGACTTCTGAGTACGGAGATTTGGAGCACGCACTGACATGGTTGGTTTATGTCCCTGGCTTGCGATTTCACTAGTCAAGTCGGTGGAGATCTTCCTGGGAACCACACCAATGACACCAGGAGATAAAGGCAGTGCTCAAAGTGCTTCTCTGTCACCAAATGTGGATAGCGCAGAAGGCCTTGTCCCGAGGAGACTCGGAGAGCCAAGAATGTTCCGGAAAAGCAGGGAAGATAATTGGTTCTGGGGCCAAAGAAAGAATGCACATTTTTCTACATATCTCCCTGCCCCAAGAGTTGCCTATCTCAGGGACATATGGATTGGGAGAGTATAGCTGAACTAATGTAAACTTATCCTCAGCTAGTTTATTAATGAATGAGAGTCAGACTATTTTGTTTGGCTGTGACAATTACTGGGGACCCCTCCCCAGTAATCTACTTTTCTATCTGCTAGCCTGGCTACTTCCCCAGCGGTGGAAAGTGCTTGCTGTTTCTCCTGGCCATGTGCTCACGGTCCATCTCCTCACATGGTGGCCTCCTCCTCTTTCCCTCATGCTTCTTCTTTCTCCTTCTGCATCCCCTGACCAGGTAACTCAAAAAATGTCTGTCTCTAATCCCTCCAGTAACTAGCCGTAGCCATTTTTTTTAAACCCATAGTTTCAAATTAAGAAACAATATTTGCACAACAAAAATTCATACGCCACTAGACCTTTGGGTACAAAATTTAGCATTATAATACGTAGTAACAGACCAAACCTCAACACAGGAGGATAGGTAGAAACATGGCAGACTTTTTGAAAAACAGGAGAGATGCCTGCCCATAAACCAACCACAGGAGTGGGACAGTTATCAGTCTCAAATCTGTTAAAACACACTGGTCACTATCTATCTTCATGGAGCTTTAACATTTTCTACAGAGCTTTGTGATTTGTGATAGAAAGGCCATAAATCTCAGGAGAATGGCAGTGTCCGAACAGGACTGGTGGGAAAGAGCGTTGTGGACTACAGAGGGTGAGTGTCTTGGGTTCCATATATTTCAGAAGTATGAATTGTGGCTTGAAATATAATATCCCCCACATGATCCTGTGGTGAAAAACTTGGTCCCCAGCTGTGGAAACTGAAAGATAATAAGTAACAGAAGGAAGTAGTTCATTGTGGCAAGAATGGCCTCTGAAGGTCCTGTCAGGCCCTGAGCCCCTGTATTGCTCTCTGTCTCCTGCCTGTGGTGATGTGCGCATCTCTGCGTTGCCCTCCCCATCAAGAGGGCACTCTGAAAGCACGAATTTTTTCTCCTTTAAGTTCTTTATGCCATAGATTTTTTTCATGGCAACAAAAAGTTGATATAGTAGGTATGACAGTTAATTGTCACCTGAAGCCAGTGTGTCCACAGGACAATAACCTAGGAACTGCAGAACTGCAGACACAGCAGGGAATGTGGCTCAGTGAGTGCCTGACATTCAGATCACCCACAAGTACAAGAAAATGCAGGTGAGGTGGCACATACTTGTAACCATGGCACTGGGGATGCAGAAATACGTATTGCCGGCTGGGCTAGCCAGTCCAGCTGAAAAGATGAGGTTCAGGGTCAGAGAAAGTTCCTGTCTCAAAGACTAAGATAGGGAGCAATAGAGGAAGATGTCTTATAGGAGACATTTATCCTGCCCCCTCCCCAACACGTGCCCAAAGACATACACACAGATACACACCTGTGCACAAAACAATACACCACACATGTATACATTCACATGTGTACACTCATGTATCTCACAATACAGTATACACACCTATGTTACTTATGTATATATACACCAATACACAACTGCAGACACACACACACACACACACACACACACACACACACATACACACACGGTACAAATTATAGTACTTTCTTTTCTTTTCTTTTTTTTTTTATCTTCTCCACTGCTTTGGAACTTCGATTAAGGAAACGTGACTTTATTGATTCTCTCACAATGAGCATTCACCTTCTTATAAGCAATAATCTTATAAATAAACTTATATCTGTGAAGAAAATGAAGCAAATACTAGATCTGCCTAGAAAACTCATCTGTCTAGGCACCGGCGACTCAGCCATAGCTTCTTACACACCTTTCATTTTCTTAGCCATCGCTCCCTGCTTATTGCCCAGGCCTCTGCCAGAGCTGATCTCACAGGTCTTAGTTAAGTCCTCATGGTTTTATGAGCTGGGAAGGCTGCCCTAGCACTTCTCCTTCCTGATAGTCTGCAGCTCTTTCCTGCCTCGTGTCACAATTGCTCCTCCCCTGCTAGCCTTGTGCTATGGTGTGTTCCTTCCATAGTTCCTCTCTGCAACTTCTGACATATTAACCTCATTCAATCCATGCAGGCAGCTGTTTCTGTATTAAGGCTTGACCTTGTTTCTTCCTTTTCGTCTAGAGACAGAGACTAATAACCACAACTTTTACTCTCAGAAACTGATGGCAACCCTGAGTCTTATTTTCCCAGGGCTTTGTCCTGCCACATTCTGTTAAAGGGGATTTGTGAAAATGCAGGGGTGTCTCTCAGAGGGGGCCATGCTGTTGCCATCTCAGGGGCTGATGTAGAGAACAATCAGTGGATGGGTCAGATGAGCTCAAGATTTCAATCTGAGGGAGTCTCACCACATTAGAATTAGTTCTGTAAGACAAGGCTGTACCAGGCTGCTCTGCACTAGCAATAAGAGTCAGAGAGTAAGGAGGCAGAATGGTGGGGAATTCTTATTAAAGGTGACTGATGGAAGATATCTTTCCATACTCAGATGTGCCAAGGAAGGATTGTATCTTAAATACCCATTAAAGGGAGCTATCAGAATACAGACTGAGAACAACAGACTATCAACAGTTAATATGCCTCCAGGATTTTAGTGCCTACCTAGAACAATAGCAGTGCTGTCAACAGATACTTATCCACACATGCTAGGGATATATGTGTATGTGGGACCATTCTTACACACATCTGGAGACTGTAGAATGAGACAATCCTTGTAAACCCTTGGCATCTTTGACATAGACTACATTGTTTTAAACATCTGAGAATAGGGTGGTGGCTTTACTTTTTTTATGCCCAGCTTTTTGTTTTTTTAATTTTTTTTGCTGTGTTTCTTATCTTATAGACCTAAACAAGGAACCAGTACATAGTAGCAAAAGCTATTTCTCTCTTCTTGTTTTTGAAATTTTTTATTAGATATTTTCTTTATTTTCATTTCAAATGTATTCCGTTTCCTGGTCTCCCCTCTGAAAACCCTCTATCCCATGCCCCCTCCCTCTGCTCACTAACCCACCCACTCTGACTTCCTAGCATTCCCCTACACAGAGCCTTCACAGAACCAAGGGCCTCTTCTCCCATGATGTCCAACAAGGCCATCCTCTGCTACATATGCAGCTGGAGCCATGGATCTCTTCATGTGTACTCTTTGGTTGGTGGTTTAGTCCCTGAAAGCTCAGGGGTTACTAGTTGGTTCATATTGTTGTTCCTTCTATGGGGCTGCAAACCCTTCAGCTCCTTGGGTCCTTTCTCTAGCTCCTCCAATGGGAACCCTGTGCTCAATCCAATTGTTGGCTGCAAAATCCACCTCTGTATTTGTCAGGCACTGGCAGAGCCTCTCATGAGACAGCTATATCAGGCTCCTGTCAGCAAGCACTTGTTGGCATCCACAATAGTCTGGGTTTGGTGACTGTATATGGGATGGACCCATAGGTGGAGTAGTCTCTGGATGGCCTTTGCTTCAGTCTTTGCTCCACACTTTGTCTCTGTATCTCCTTCCATGGGTATTTTGTTCCTGCTTCTAAGAAGGACCAAACTATCCACACTTTAGTCTTCCTTCTTGAGCTTCATATGGTCTGCGAATTGTATCTAGAGTATTCCTAGCTTTTGGACTAATATCCATTTATCAGTGAGAGCATACCATGTGTGTTCTTTTGTGATTGGGTTACTTCGCTCAGGATGATATTTTCTAGTTCCATCCATTTGCCTAAGAATTTCATAAATTCATTGTTTTTAATGGCTGAGTAGTACTCCATTGTGTACATGTACCACATAGTCTGTATCCATTCCTCTGTTGAGGGACATATGGGTTGTTTCCAGTTTCTGGCTATTATAAATAAGGCTGCTATGAACATGGTGGAACATAAGTCCTTACTACATGTTGGAGCATCTTTTGGGTATATGCCCAGGAGTGGTAAAAGTGGGTCCTCAGGTAGTACCATGTCCAATTTTTGAGGAACTACCAGACTGATATCCAGAGTGGTTGTACCAGCATGAAATCCCAACAATGGAGGAGTGTTTCTCTTTCTTCAGATCCTTGCCAGTATCTGCTGTTGCCTGAGTTTTTGATCTTACTGGTATGAAGTGGAATCTCAGGGTTATTTTGATTTGCATTTCCCTGAGGACTAAGGATGTTGAACATTTCTTTAGGTGCTTCTCAGCCATTCAAGTTCCCTCAGTTGAGAATTCTTTGTTTAGCTCTGTACTCCATTTTTAATAGGGTTATTTGGTTCTCAGGAGTCTAACTTCTTGAGTTCTTCAGATATATTGGATATTAGCCCTCTACTGGAGATGTATGGTGGTAAAGACCTTTTCCAAATCTGTTGGCTGCTGTTTTGTCCTATTGACAGTGTGATTTCCCTTACAGAAGCTTTGTAATTTTATGAGGTCCCATTTGTTAATTCTTTATTATTATTATTATTATTATTATTATTATTATTATTATTATTATTA
>JADRCD010102814.1:0-11746 GCA_019843815.1 Montemys delectorum | reverse complement strand
TAGATAGATAGATAGATAGATAGATAGATAGATAGATAGATAGATAGGTAGATAGGTAGATAGGTAGATAGATAGATATGCAGCTATCCACTCTTGTCATACCCGATAAAGAAATTGAAAGACTTATTTTTAATATCAAAAACAAGATAGAGATGCCCAATTTCACTACTGATTTTTGTTATTCTACTGGAAGGAAATTTATTAGTAGAATACATGAGTCTATTTCTAGCAAATACTAAGATTTCACAAGAAATCTTTTAATTGGTAAATTAATTCAGCTGAGTTGTAGAGTATATGATTGTCAAGCTAAATTTAATTTTCATTCTACGCACCTACAACAAACAACTTATTAGGAGTATTTGAACATCAAATCCATTTACAATGGAATTAATATGAATCAATAAATGGAAATAGACCAATGAGCTAAAGAAACAAAAGACTAAGTCAATTTAAAGTCTGTTCTAATGGTAAGTGGGGTGTGAAACAGTCAAGGAAGAATGCACTCCACAGACAGAGTGGTAAATAATAGAATGTGGCACACTTTTGAAGAAACGTGCCCAGCCATGGAAGGCATGCCACCTAGCTGGCACTGGACCTGGGGTTCAACTGTATCACTATCTCTAGTCAACAGCTTGTTTCACACTACTGACACACTTGCTTGCAAACTGCCATGGAACTCCAAAGACAGCAAACTGTGAAAATGATTCTGAAAACAGAATAATAAACTCAGAGAATTCATATATCCGTAACCAAAACTGACTATCAGTAGCACAATTTTAAAATTAAAGATCAATAAAGTAAATGGACAGCCTAGAAATGAACATTTAAAGAAAATGTACTTTTGATAATAGTAATTTAGTTCAGTATGTAATCTAAAGAGAAGTTCTTTCAAGATTTCCTGTTCTTATACCTCTGTTTCAAATATTAGGGGAATAAAGTGTAGGCTCATATCATATCATACAGGAAAATCTAGCACAAGCACTAATGAGAGTGCACAATCTCTTGGCCCACACGTTGTGTCTAGAGAGTAACTGTGATTGTAATCTGCCAACATGTGTCAAATCGGAATCCAAGTTAACTTAACAGACTTGGTGACAAGTGGCTTCCCATGCTGAGCTGTCTGTTGATCACCTAATATCGTGCGTTAAAGTAAGAAAGTGCTCATAGGACAATGTAGGATGTTAAGTGTTGGTATTTGTCAATTTGGCAATATTTCGCCCCATAAGCTCTAAAACACAAAAAACTTTACAATTTTGGCTTTGTTCAATTATACAAAATGATATCATAACGTCTAATGAAAAATGAAAATAAACTGTCAATAATTCATATATAGGGGATAAATATATAACATACATATATATGAAATAGATAATAGATACTATATTTGTTTAATTAATGAAAATATTTTAGAAGATTTAGGTTTGTTTTCAGTGTCATACTTAGTTGATCATTTCTTTTACATTGGTGACATTAATAGCATAGGAATTTTATATATTTTATTGAAAATTTTATATGAAAATCCTCTATAAAATGATTGCAATGAAGATGACACATTTTAATTATAGTTGTAAATATTTCTATAACTATTTAAATAAGGATTCTGTTTTTATAAGTTAGTATAGTTTATGCTAAGATTCATAATTCTACTTGAGCCAATTTGAGAAGGTTCAACTTTCATAAAAGTTATCCATTTTGTCTTGTTTTAATATAAATTAAAATAAATGTTTCGAATTTCTCTTTGGATATAAAATTTCTGATTTCTGAGAAGGAGGCACGGCCAGATTCCCTGGCTGGTATTGTCAATCTCTCTAGTGTCCTTTCTCCTCTTGTAAAACCCTGTTTAAATCCAGGTCAATGATTTGATTTATGCTCATCAGCATTTTTTTCTTTGCTTTCTAATTTATTATTAATATATAATTATGAAACTAGTGGTGTTCTTATATATTGCTTGGCGCCTTTTTATTTCTTATTTCCATTTCTTTTCCCTCTTCGTTAGATAAGTACTTGTCATGTAGCCCTGTGCATCTAGAAATGACTACTTAACCGAATCTGTGTCAGATTGTCCTTGTCTCCTCCCTCATGCTAACCTCATGCTAACCTGAGTGATGCGATTAGAGATGTGAACTACCGTGTGCTTCTTTCATGCACATTTCCTTAATCAATTTTTTTTAAATACACAATAATTCTTGTCCTTATATTTGGATTATCTATATGCAAACTAATGAAGCAGATAAATATCTCATATAAAAATATAACAATGAATACATAAATGGTTAAAAAAGGAAACTAACTAAAGACTTAAATTTAAATGACAAAAGAAACACAGGAGAGCAATTACAAGATCTGGATATAAAATCATTACAAATAAAAGAAAAATTGATGGATTGGATGTCATTAAAATGCAAAACCTGTATGTGTAGATGTAATTTGTCTCCATATTTATATATTTTGAATTTGTATTAATTCATTTAATAATAACAACTTTATTTTGGACACCATATATTTCTGTCTTCCTTGCTTAACCTGCCTAAGCATTCCTCGGTGTCAGTACCAGCCAAGAGGAAAGTCATGGAGTTAACTGCGTTCTTTCCATCTCTTCCTAAGGACCACAGCATTTTGCTACGGTGTTTTGATTGGCAGTTTTTCCAAACCTCAGCTTTGCTGTAGCTGTGTTTGTTTGCAAAAGTTGATTTTTATTAAAATACTGTAGCAGTATTTTCTTTCTTCATCTCTTCTTTTTGCATATCATCTTTCCTTATATTTATTCTTGAAATATCGTTTTCTATTTATTTCATAGACACATCTTAAATAGGGCCTCATACTTTGTTACACAGCTTTGTAACACCTTTGTAATATTTGCTTTAGCTCTTTAACTTTTAAAATGACCCTGCCAATTATTATCTTTGAGCACTTTAAAAATATTTATAGTCTTAAGGCGAAAAACAATCTTCCTATAATAACATTACATGGGCAACTTTTCTGCCACATGCAATTGTCCATTTAGTCCAATTGTCCAAAATTTAACTTAGTTCTGAGTTCATTTCCTGAACCTACTGTAGACTCCAGAGGTTAAAGGCTAAATGTTATGATGGATTCCATTTTCTACATCCATAGCAAGTTCATCTTTATGCCTCTGAATTGGCTGTAATTGGGAGTGTAAATGAGCTCCATCCTCAGATGAAGTAAGGTGATACAGCAGCTCTTAGAGCACAGGGAGACTCTATTAATGTTAGTTTGTTATAAAGGGTAAATGTATATATCAATGGACAATGGATCAAGAACCATGTAAGTAAAGGTCCAGAATGGTGAGCAGTAGGGAATTTCTGTCGCTGTGGAGGCAGGTGAGCTGCCTCCTGCCATGTGGATATATGCAGCTGCCATTCTGAAAACTCATTCAGCCACTTTGTTTTGGGAGCTTCCGTAGGCTTCTACTTCAATACCATGATTTCTATTGTGATTAAACCTTTCTCCAGCCTCTGTCTCCTCTTTGGAGGTTGTGAATATCTGAGAAATTTCTAAAGTGCTAATCCTTCTTTGTTATTTAAAATGATCTCTTCCAAGTTTAAGCTGCCTTGGTACTTTCCCCATTAGTCTCATTAAGTATTAAAAAAAAAAGTCTCACCAATTCCAGTCTAATAAATTCTCCTTTTAAGAGTGAGAGACAAAGATCCAATGTACTAAACCATCACCTGACTCACTCACAGACTCCAGGACTGAAGACATCCTGTGTCAGGAGACAGAGTCTGAGGCCAGTATCATTGTCATGTTATATCACAAATCTTCAATCAACTACTCAACTTAATGAGATGTTTTTTGCTATCAAAGTAATTAATTTCCATTGTGGATAATTAGCCATTTGTCTTTCAGTTGTTATTTTATTAACATTTTGAATGTTTCAGTGTATGTTTTTAGGAACTCATTACATACACAGTTTTATTTTTTCTCTTTTATGCATTGAGTAAACACCAGAACTTATTTTGTTCTTTATTTTGAGAATAGTTTTATTATATACTTCATTCTTTTACAGATTTCCCCAACACTATTTTTTTCATCATTGTTGCTTTCTAATACTTACATTTTCAAATTATAAGTCATCTTTATATATTAAATTTAGGATTTTGTCAACGTTTTCAAGGTATCCTACATTGTGTAATGGATTTCAATATTTAATTACTTCTCTTTTGTGGAATGTTTAAAGATTTCTTGTATTTACTTTCCCTTTTCAATTGTACATAAATTCTTTTATTATTCATAATTAGTTATGTTAACATTTTCAAGTGTTGGTTATTCATATGTCTTTATCTTCCTTTGTAATATATTTTAAAGTTAATTTTTTATTAGATATTTTCTTTTTTTACATTTCAAATATTCTCTTCTTTCCTGGTTTCCCCTTCAAAATAAAAAACTCTATTTCCAACCCCTTCCCACTGTTCACCAACCTACTCTCTCTTGTTTCTTGGCCCTGGCATTCCCCTACACTGGAGCATAGAGTCCTCACAGGACCAATGCCCTCTCCTCCCATTGATAACCTATGAGGCCATCCTCTGCGACATATGCAGCTGGAGCCATGAGTCTCACCATGTGGTTGGTCGTTTAGTCCCTGGGAGCTCTCAAGAGTACTAGTTAGTTCATATTGTTGTTCATCCTAAGGGGCTGCAAACCCTTCAGCTCCTTGGGTCTTTTCTCTAGCTCCTTCACTGGGGACCCTGTGCTCAGTCCAATGGATGGCTTTGGCCCTCCTCTTCTGTATTAGTTGGGCACTGGCAGAGCCTCTCAGGAGACAGCTATGTCAGGCTCCTATCAGCCAGCACTTGCTGGCATCCACAATAGTGTCTGGGTTTGGTGATTTTATGTGGGAAGGATCCCCAGGTTCGGGCAGTCTATGGATTGTCCTTCCTTCAGTCTCTGCTACACACTTTGTCTCTACAACTCCTTTTATGGGTTTTTTGTTACCCCTTGTAAGGGAGGATCAAAGTATCCACTTTGGTCTTCCCTCTTCTTGAGGTTTGTGGGTTGTATCTTGGGTATTCTGAGCTTTTGGCTAATATCCATACATCAGTGAGTGTATATCATGAATGTTCTTTTGTGATTGGGTTACCTCACTCAGGATTATATCCTCCAGATCCATCCATTTCCCTAAGAATTTCATAAATTTATTGTTTTTAGTAGCTGAATAGTTTTCCTTTGTATAAATGGGTTCTTTCCAGCTTCTAGCTATTATAAATAAGGCTCATATGAATATAGTGGAACATATGTCCTTATAAAATGTTGGAGCATCTTCTGGGTATATGCCCAGGAGTGGGTCCTCTGTTAGTACTATGTTCAATTTTCCGAGGAACTGCCAAACTGATTTCCAGAGGGTTTGTACCAGCTTGCAGTCCCACAAGCAGTGAAGGAGTGTTCTTCTTTCTCCACAACCTTGCCAGCATCTATAGCCACCTGAGTTTTTGATCTTAGCCATTCTGACTAATATGAGGTGAAATCTCACGATATTTTGATTTGCATTACCCTGGTTACTAAGGATGTTGAACTTTTCTTTAGGTGCTTCTCAGCCATTTAGTATTACTCAGTTGAGAATTCTTGTTGAGCTCTGTACCCAATTTTTTAATAAGGTTAAATGGTTCTCTCAAGTCTAACTTCTTGGATTCTTTGTATTTATTGGATATTAGCCCTTGATCGGATATAGGATTTTTAAAGATCTTTTCCCAATCTGTCATTTGCTATTTTGTCCTATTGACAGTGTCCTTTGCCTTACAGAAGCTTTTCAATTTTATCAGGTCCCATTTGTCAATTCTTTATTTTAATTGATTTAAGTTTTATTGCATTATGATAAGAAAAGATACATGATTTCAATTTATCTGAATTTATTAACATTTAAAAATATATTTTAAATAAATAGATTTAAATCACATTCTTGTTTATCTTTTGTACCACAACTCCTCCCAGAGACCCCCCTTTGATATCTACAATATCTTTTTTGTCATATTCTTTAAAATTTATAAAATATTATAACAAAAATGAGTATTATAAAAGTTGTTTGATATAAAACAACAATCAATTTAACAGTCTTATGTAGATGCTTGTCTATAGCAATACTGAAAATACATACGTTTTTCTCAATATAAATTTTAAATAACTCCAAATATACTAACTGTATATTTTAAAATAATACATCACTACTAGCATTTTTTAAATAAACATAAATGTATAAAGTCATTTTGGTTTTTTGTTTGTTTTGTATTTAGTAGAGCTTAAAATTTTGGCTCTTACCATGCTACAAGCCCAAAAAGAACAATGTTTAGACATTGGATTTCATTGTAATAAGGCTTTACTTCAATGACCCTCACAACACCAAAGGATTTTACTTCCATCTTAGTTAAGCTGAGAGTTGACAATTCTGCTGCACCAAGGAATGAATTGTAGGCATGATTTTTGGATACAGACTTCCTGCTATGGACAAAGCTAATTGACTTGAATGAGTGACTTTTTTCTCATCCCCCAGAGAACAGGTTACATTCATTTATGAAATGGTGTGTATATTAAGATGGTCTATCCATAAAATCATTCACCAACTGTTTCAATGAACAATGGTTCTGCTTGGAGGGTGGTACAGGCATTAGGTGAGGGTAAGAATCTGATTCATTGGTGGTGATGATTTGGAAAAGCATTCATCTCAGAGAAAGAGTAACTTATAATGTCCTCTTCTTCAAACTTGATTCAAGAGCTACAAACGTCAAGCAAAGCATTCAGTCTCACTCTTTGCTACTCTCTACAAGCCACCGCCCAAGTTAATTGTTTACGTTTCTTTTGGCTGTATAAACACTTTTGAAATCTGTAAGCTGTTCTGAAAACCATAGTATAGTTTAAAAGCATCAAATAAACAATACTACTAATAGAGAGGCTAAGATAGCAGAAGCATGATTTCAAGACCATTATGTGGTACACAGCAAGACACTGTCACATACAAACAAGCAGAAAGTGTATATGGATTGTACAATATTGGACCTATTTCTCCAATTACCAAATTAAAGAGACCCCTGGATGTCAGTCAACAAATTTCTAATTCCTCATATTTTTGGATTTCAATCTATTAGGGTATGTTGGTACTACTAGTTTTCATATTAAGATATTACGATGCCAGGCAGTGGTGGTGCATGCCTTTAATCCCAGCACTTGGGAGGCAGAGGCAGGTGGATTTCTGAGTTTGAGGCCAGCCTGGTCTCCAAAGTGAGTTCCAGGACAGCCAGGGCTATACTGAGAAACCCTGTCTAAAAAAACAAAAACAAAACAAAACAAAAAGATATTAAGAAAAAGTAATTGTTACTTCCTGTTGTTTTGTTGTAAGAGGTGGAATGAGTTTTGTGTGGGTTTGTTGAAAGATTACTTTCTTGCTTCTTCTAGGGTGTAGTTTTGCTCCTTACATTGGTATTTTCCATCTATTATCCTTTGTAGGGATGGATTTGTGGAAAGATATTGTGTAAATTTCGTTTTGTCATGTAATATCTTGTTTTCTCCATCTATGGTAACTGACAGTTTTGCTTGGTTTTTGCTGGGCTACTATACCCAGTTTTGTTGGGTATAGTAGCCTGGGCTGGCATTTATGTAATTTTAGGGTCTGTATGACATCTGCCCAGGATCTTCTAGCTTTCATAGTCTCTGGTGAGAAGTCTGGTGTAATTCTGATAGGCATGCCTTTATATGTTACTTGCCCTTTTTCCTTCACTGCTTTTAAAATGCTTTCTTTGTTTAGTGCATTTGGTGTTTTGATTATTATGTGACGGGAGGAATTTCTTTTCTGGTCCAGTCTATTTGGAGTTCTATAGGCTTCTTGTATGTGCATGGGCATCTCTTTCTTTAGGTTAGGGAAGTTTTCTTCTATAATTTTGTTGAAGATATTTATTGGCCCATTACATTGGGAGTCTTCACTCTCTTCTATACCTTTATCCTGAAGTTTGGTCTTCTCTTTGTGTCCTGGATTTCCTGGATATTTTGGATTAGGAGCTTTTTGGTTTTTACATTTTCCTTGACTGATGTGTCAATATTTTCTATGGTATCTTCTGCCCCTGAGATTCTCTCTTCTATCTCTTGTATTCTCTTGGTGATGCTTGCATCTATGACTCCTGATTTCTATCCTAGGTTTTCTATCTCTAGGGTTCTCTCTCTTTCTGATTTATTTATTGTTTCTATTTTCATTTTTAGATTCTGGATGGTTTTGCTCATTTCCTTCGCCTGTTTGGTTGTGTTTTCCTGTAGTTCTTTAAGGTATTTTTGTGTTTCCTCTTTAAGGGCTTCTAGCTGTTTACCTGTGTTCTCCTGTATTTCTTTGAGGGAGTTATTTATGTTCTTCTTAAAGTCCTCTATCATCATCATGAGATGTGATTTTATATCTGAATCTTGCTTTTCTGGTGTGATGGTGGGTCCAGGACTTGCTATGTGGGAGAATTGGGTTCTGACGGTGCTATGTAACCTTGGTTTGTGTTGCTTACTTTCTAATGCTTGCCCTCCCCCAACCCTGCTATCTGGTTATCTCTACTGCTTCCTCCCCTTGCTAAATCTGACTGTAGCCTTTCCTTCTTGTGATCCTAGTTGTGTCAGAACTCCTCAAGATCAAGCTGTCTCTGTGATCCTGTGATTCTGAGATCCTCGGATCCTGGATGTATCAGAGTGACTGGGAGGGGAGCTATGGGACTGGCTGCAAAAATTGGGCCCAAGGTCTACTCAGGGCACCAGCCCAGACAGACCAGAAGGAACCAGTGCCACTGGGCTGGTGGAGTTCCTGTGTGCCTGGGTCCTGCTGGTTCCAGTTACTCCCAGTGTTAGGACAGGTGTTTTGTCCTCCTCACCTCTGATCCTGGGCGTGTTAGAGCACCTGGGAGTGGAGCTTCTTCTGGGTGTTGTGGGACTGGTTGTGGAGTTTGCACCCAAGGTCTCTAAAGTTAATTTTTATAGATATCATCCTTTCCTTTATTGCTATTTAATTGTTGTATTTACTTTCTAAAATCCTTTATCTCTATAATAGATATTTTTCATTATGTCAAGATCTAAAATAGTTTTTTGTTAAGTAACTTGGCTTTCTGAAATTCCATTTTTTTCACTTTTTATTTGTTATTTTATTTATTTACATTCCAAATGTTTCCTCTCTGTCTCCCTGCCTCTATGAGGGTCCTCCCCTACCTGCTCACCCATTTCTGTCTCAGTGCCCTAGTGTTTCCCTATCCTGGGTCATCCAGCCTCCACAAGACCAAGGGGCTCCCCTTTCAGTGATGCCAGATAAGGCAGTCCTCTGCTACATATCCAGCTGCAGCCATGGGTACATCTGTGTACCCTTTTGTTGGTGGTTTAGTCCCTGGGAGCTTTGGGGTGTCTGATTGGTTGATACTGTTGTTCTTCCTCTGAGGTTGCAAACCCCTTCAGTTCCTCCAGTCCTTGCCCTAAATTCTCCATTGGGGTCCCTCCACTCAGTTCAATGTTTGGCTGTGTACATCCGCATCTGTGTTGATCTGGCTATGGCAAAGCCTCTCAGTGGACAACTGTACCAGGCTCCTGTCAGTAAGCATATCTTGCCATCAGCAATAGTGTCTGCATTTTGTGTCATCAGATGTGATGGATCCCTAGGTAGGGCAGTCTCTGGATGGCCTTTCCTTCTGTTTCTGCTCTTTGTCCCTACATTTCATTTTGACAGGAGGAATTCTGTATTAATATTTTTGAGGTGGGTGGGTGACACTATCCCTCAAATGGGGGCTGTGCCTATCCTCTAGATATGGTCTCTACAGGTTCCATGTCTCCTTTGTTGGGTATTTGGACTAATGTCCTCCCTGTTAGGTCATGGGAACCACTTGGGACCCTGGCATCTGGGACTTTCTAGTGGCTACTCCTCCTCCTCCACTTCTACACACCTACTTTCAAATTTATGACCCTCTGTACTTCTCCTCCATCTCCTCCCATATCTGAACTGCCCCTCCTTTTGCCACCCCCTGCTCTGTCCCTCTACTTCCCAGAGTTCTTCTCTTTCCCCTACTGAGTAAGACTGTAGCACAGTCACCCACCCACCTTACCTTTACCTGTGGTGTGGTGTTCTTTCTTTTGGGGTTTCATATGGTCTGTGAATACCGTGGGTATTCCGAGTTCCTTTTTGGTTAATATCCACTCATCAGTGAATACATATCATGTGTGTTCTTTTGTAAGTAGGTAACCTCACTTAGGATGATATTTTCTAGTCCCATCCATTAGCCTAAGAATTTTATTAAATTATTGTTTTGAATAGCTGAATAGTACAACATAGTGTAAATGCACCACATTTTCTGTATCCATTCCTCTGTTGAAGGACATCTGGGTTCTTTCCAACTTCTGGCTAGTATGAAAAAGGCTCCTATCAACATAGTGCAACATGTGTCTTTGTTACATGTTGGAACATCTTTTGGGTATTGTAGAGAGCCAGCAGCCTCCATTACAAGATGGCGCCGGCATCCGGTTTCTTCTCCCCTTAACACGTAGTCTGCGCATGTGCCTAGGGCCAGAGCGCGCTAAGTCTCAGCCCATCTGCGCATGTGCTAGGGCCAAAACACGCCAAGTCACAGCCTATCCAGAGGCGTCTCATGAGGTAATGAGCAAACATCCAATCAGAGATGAACACGCCGCTCCAGGGTGTATATAAACAGTGCATTGTCCAGGGCTCTCCCTCTCCTCGCCACATGGTAATAAAGGTTTGCTGCAGAAGGATCCTGTGTGTGTCCGTGTATTCCTGCCGGCGGGAAAATAGCGCGGACCACACTTGGTGCTGGAAACCCGGGACTTCACCATCACCGGCATCACTGAGGAGACCCCCATTTTTCAGGGAGGGTCCAAAACTGCAGGACAAAGGTAAGCTCTGAGAGGCATGTTTGGTCTTGATCTATCTCATCTTTCCCCACAATTAGCTGGTGCTGTGGAGGCTCTCATTGTCGTTGTGGCAGCGCTCATTTGCTTCCTTTTGGTTTCGTTTTGTTTACACCGGTTCTCTTGTTAAATTCTGCCACTGCTGGGCACGATTAGTCGGACGTAGATAGGCCTCGGTGCCCCTCCGAGTGTCAGGTTCTCTCGTAGATAAGAGAGCAGCATGGGAGCTTCACATTCGCTTCAGTCGCTTTTGCAACAGCATGAATTAAAGGTCTCTACAAAAACGCTAGAGGGGTTCGTTAAGGAGGTTGATCGCGTGGCGCCTTGGTATATATGCTGGGGTCGCTAACGCTCGCCTCCTGGGACAAATTGGAGGGCGATTTAATTAGGGAACAGCAAAATGGGAAATTGAAGCCTGGGACTCGGCCACTGTGGAGACTAGTAAGATCGTGTCTACAAGATGAGAAATGCTGCTCAACTATCGTGGCAGGTCAGGGAGTGCTAGAAGAGATACAAGACAGTATGTCAGAAACAGAGCGAGATAAGAGGTTAGGCCCTCAGAAAGAAAAAAGAAGAGGCATGCCTAAGGAAAGAGACCCTTCCAAAGACGTTCGGTCTGCGGAAGCGAGAGACAAGGGAAAGTACGCCCTGGGAGAGAAATGTAAGGAGAAACAGGCCTCAGAAAAGAGATCTCTTTATCCGATGAAGGAACTAGAGGTTTTGGGGCTTGATAGCTCTGAGTCAGAGGAACTAAGTCCCTCTGAAGAAGAAAACTTAGATAAAGAAGCAGCCCGCTATGAGGAGGAAAGATACCATCCAGATGAGCAGCTGCCGAAGCAAAATCGTAAGCAGAAAAAGGCAAAAGACAGAA
>JADRCD010102812.1:0-18066 GCA_019843815.1 Montemys delectorum | reverse complement strand
ACACACACACACACACACACACACACACACACACACACACACTAAATAAAGTTTTCCTTAAAAATGGAAGTGCCAAACTCTGCAGCCAGTCCCACAACAGCCAGAGGAAGCTCCACTCCCAGGTACTCTAACAAGCCCAGGATCATAGGATCAGAGGTGAGGAGGACACAACATCTGTCCCAATATGGAGAGTAACAGACAACTGGTGGGACCCAGGCATGCAGGAATTCCAGCACTCCAGATTCCTTCCAGTCTGGCTGGGCTGGTGCTCTGAGCAAAGAACTTGGGTGCAAACTCCATAGTGAGTCCGATAATACCCAGAGGAAGTTCTGCTTCCAGGCACTCTAATGGGCCCAGGATCCCAGGATCCCAGGATTCCAGAATCACAGGATCCCAGAGACAGCTGGAGTCTAAGGAGCTCTGACACAATCAGGATTATAGAAAGGACAGGCTCCAGTCAGATATAGCCAGGGCAGGTAGCACTAGAGACCAGATGGCAGGAGGCAAGCGTAAGAACATAAGCAACAGAAACTAAGGTTACTTGGCATCATCAGAACCCAATTCTCCCACCATAGCAAGTCCTGGACACACCATCACACCAGAAAAGCAAGATTCAGATCTAAAATCACTTCTTATGAGGATGGTAGAGGACTTTAAGAAGGACATAAATAGCTCCCTCAAAGAAATACAGGAGAACACAGGTAAACAGCTAGAAGCCCTTAAAGAGGAAACACAAAATTCCCTTAAAGAACTACAGGGAAATACAATCAAATAGGTAAAGGAAATGAACAAAACCATTCAGGATCTAAAAATAGAACTAGAAACAATAAAGAAATCACAAAGGGAAACAACCCTGGAATTAGAAAAGCTAGAAAAGAGATCAGGAGTCATAGATGCAAGCATCATCAACAGAATACAAGAGATAGAAGAGAGAATCTCAAGAGCAGAAGATACCATAGAAAATATTGACACAACAGTCAAATAAAATGCAAAAAGCAAACAGCTCTTAACCCAAACATCCAGGAAATCCAGGACACAATGTGAAGACCAAACTTAAGGATAATAGGTATAGAAGAGAGTGAATACTTCCCACTTAAAAGGCCAATAAATAAATATCTTCAACAAAATTATAGAAGAAAACGTCCCTAACCTAAAGAAAGAGATGCCCATGAACATACAAGAAGCCTATAGAACTCCAAATAGACTGGACCAGAAAAGAAATTCCTCCTGCCACATAATAATCAAAACACCACATGCACTAAACAAAGAAAGAATTTTAAAAGCAGTAAGGGAAAAAAGGTAAGTAACATATAAAGGCAGGCCTATCAGAATTGCGGCAGACTTCTTGCCAGAGACTATAAAAGCTACAAGTTCCTGGGCAGATCTTAAAGAGACCCTACAAGAACACAAATGCCAGCCCAGGCTACTATACCCAGCAAAACTCTCAATTACCATAGACAGAGAAAACAAGATATTCCACCACAAAATGAAATTTACACAGTATCTTTCCACAAATCCAGCCCTACAAAGGATAATAGATGGAAAACACCAACATAAAGAGCAAAACTACACCCTAGAAGAAGCAAAAAAGTAATCTTTCAACAAACCCACACAAATCTAATTCCACCTCTAACAACAAAAATAACAGGAAGTAACAAATACTTTTCCTTAATATCTCTTAATATGAAAATTAATAATACCAACATATTTTAATCTATTGAAATTCAAAAATATGAGGAATTAGAAATTGACTCTTGTTGGCTTTCATCTAGTGGTCTCTTTAATTTGGTAATTGGAGAAATAGGTCCAATATCCTACAATCCATATAGACTTTCTGCCTGTTTGTATGTGATGTAACAGTGTCTTGCTGTGTACCACATAATGGTTTTGAAATTATGCTTCTCCTATCTCAGCCTCTCTATTAGTAGGACTATTTACTTGATGTTTTTACACTATACTATGTTTTTCAGAACAGCTTACATGTTATTTATACAACCAAAAGAAATGTAGACAATTAATTTGGGAGGTGATAAAAGACTGAAAGCTTTGCTTGATATTTATAATTATTGTATCAACTTTGAAGAAGAGGACTTTAAAAGTTACTTTTTTCTGAAATGATGCTTTTTAAAATCATCACAGCCAATGAACTAGATTCTTACCTTCACCTAATGTCTGTGCCACCCTCCAAGCAGAACCATTGTTCATTGACACAGTCGGTGAATGACTTAGACCATCTTAATGTACATGTTTCTTAAATGAATGTAACCTGTTCCCTGTGGACTGAGAATGAAGACAACCACTCAAGTCAAATAGCTTTCATCATTGCAGGAAATTTGTATCCAAAAATCATGTCTACAATTCATTCCTTGGTGCAGTAGAAGTGTCAACTCTTAGCTTAACTACTATGGAGGTAATATCCTTTGGTGATGAGAGTCATTGAAGTACAGCCTTTTTTTTTTTTTTTTAAAAAATCCTTTTTTTTTTTTTTTTTTTTTTTAAGATTTTATTATTATATTTAAGTACACTGTTGCTGTCTTCAGACACGCCAGGAGAGGGCATCAGATCTCATTACGGATGGCTATGAGCCACCATGTGGTTGCTGGGATTTGAACTCAAGACCTTCAGAAGAGCAGTCAGTGCTCTCAACCGCTGAGCCATCTCTCTAGTCCGAAGTACAGCCTTATTACAATGAATTCCAATGTCTAAAAATTTTTCTTACTTTGGGCTTATATCATAGTAAGAGCCAAGATTTTAAGCTCTACTGAATACAAAACCAACAAAGAAACAGTCTTTATCTATTTATGCTCACTTAAAAAAACTAATAGTGATATATTATTTTAAAATGTCATACAGTTAATATGTTTGGAGTTATTTAAAATTTATATTGAGAAAAACATAAGTATTTTTAGTATTGTAGAAAAGCATCTACATAAAACTATTCAATTTATTGTTGTTTTATATCAAACAACTTTTATAGTACTAATTTTTACTTTACATATTTTATAAATTTTAAAGAATATGAAAAAAATCCAAAAGGCATGGCAGGTACTGAAGGGGGATCTCTGGGAGGAGTTGGGGTACAAAAAGAAAAGAAGAATGTGATGTAATTCTGTTTACTTAGAATATGTTTTTAAATGTTAACAAATTCACATAAATTGAAACTATGTATCTTTTCTCATCACAATGCATTAAAACTTTAATCAATAAAGGGAAAAAAGTAATTCATCTATAAATATTTTCATATAATAAATTATTAATGTTTAAAAAGTAAAATAAAAAACACATTGGAGGAAAAAATGGAAGTGTCATGAGATTTTTAAAAAAGAATTCTTGTAAACAGTAGGCTTGGTCCTTTGTTAAACAAAGTTGGACATGAGCTGGGTGGTGGTGGCCCACGCCTTTAATCCCAGCACTTGGGAGGCTGAGGCAGGTGGATTTCTGAGTTCGAGGCCAGCCTGGTCTACAGAGTGAGTTCCAGGACAGCCAAGGCTACACAGAGAAACCCTGTCTTGAAACCCTCCCCCCAAACAAAAACAAAACAAAGTTGAACATAAGCGCTTTCTTTTACAACACCACGTTTCTCTCTTCGTATCCTGACTCTATTATTAATAGCATGGTTTTATTGCTCCATTGTGTTTGTGTGACTATGTTCGTGTGTGTGTGTGTGTGTGTGTGTGTGTGTGTGTGTATGTGTCTCTGCAGGTGTATATGCACGTGTGTGTGTGGAGGCCAGAGGCTGATATCTGCTATCTTCTTTAGTCTCTCTCTCCTTGTGACTTGAGATGTCTTATGTGACCATTAGTCATGAACTCATTGATTTGGTTAGGCTGGCTGGCCAACGAGCTGTGTGGAGCTACTTATCTCCATGTCCCCAGTTTTGGAATTATAAGCACATTCCTGTGTGCCTGCCTTTTGCATGCATTCTGGGGATCTGAACACAGGTCCTTTTGCTTGCATATCAGGTACTTTACTAACTGAGCCATGCTCCAAGCACTCCATCACTGTTTTGGTCCTCCTTAACAATGCCAACATTCTGCCTGCTTGTTGCTTTCTCTTTGTGATCTAGTTGACCCCAGGACCTCCCAGTCTACTCTATCCCTTTGGAACACATTTATGTTCTTATTAAATCTGAATACATTTACTCAGTGCTGCCTGCCTTTTCTCAGTTCCTGATTCCATGTTCTTAGTTTTGATTGTACTCTTAAACATCCACAGGGCTGGGGACTGCCCTTGGCCTTGACATAATTCTCAGATCTGTGCCCTTTTCCTGTTGATCCCTTTTCATTCATTGTTCATCTGTCAGAACAGGATGATGAGGCCAGCTGTTTCCTTTATCCATATTGGGAGGTTCTAGGAGAGGCCTCAGAATTTTGTTAGCCTACTGCCATGGTTTCTGGGAAAGCTGATGGCTGCGTCTGAACCAAACCCCATCATCCCATTCAAGAAGCAGCTCCTCTCATGGTGACAGATGACATCTTTTCTTATTTCGTGTTTGATGATTTGTGTGTGCATGTGTGTGAGTGTGAGTGTGTGTGTGTGTGTGTGTGTGTGTGTGTGTGTATGTGTGTTGAGTTTTACAGCTTCAACTTTTCTGATGGGTCATTGTAGAGGATTAGATAATGAACATGCTTGTTGGGTTCAAGACCCTCTGCTCCACAGGAGACCAGCAGCAACATATTCAACACTTAGGATGTTAACTTTCCAGTCTGGCAAGTATCTTAGTGAAATGATCATTATTCAGATTAAATCAATTCATTCACATAATTCTTCTGAGCATGCCCTCATAACATAAGCAATAGGAAATTCTTTTCAACCTCATGCCTTGTACCAGAAACTTCTTTTTCTATCTTTAGGGTAACACTTCCTAACCTTTTTGAATCCATGATACGTACATACCCAGACTAAAAACCAAGATAAGGTTCCTATGAGATACTATTGTTGGCACAACCTACTTACACCTTCTCCCTCAGCATGTACTTACAGTCATTACTCTCTTGTTATCTTATCAGTTTCTAAATCTCAAAACAAAACAGTGGAAAGGCCCATGTCTTAGAGGAGTCTACTAAACAGTTAGCCAGACATGGTACATAGTAGGCATTGGTGAATGCTTACTAACTTACTAGATTATTAATACTCTTCTAAGAATCATTTAGTAGCACATTCATCTTTTATCTACTGTATACCCTAAAATAAATCAGTTTAACTATTTAACTAGACATGGTATGTACATGATGTGTGTGGTATATGGGTATATACGTATTCACATACATATAATTATTGTTTGTGTGCTAGATAGAGTATGTTCATGTATATAAAACCCAGGTGTCATTACCAGGTAGCTTCCTCAATCTCTACTTTGGAGACAGTCTCTCTCACTGAAGATGGAGCTTGATGTTTGGCTAGACTGGTTGGCTAGCATTGGGGATCCTCCTGTCTCTGCCACTCTGGTGCTGAAGCTGCAGGTGTACTGTCACATCGGCTTTTAAGTGTAGGTCCTGGGGGCCAAACGCAGGTCCTTGTACTTGTGCAGCAAGCATTGAGCCTTCTCCATAGCCCAACTAGACATCTTTTTTATCAATATGTAGGTGACAAAACAAACCACTTACGATAATACCATCCAGTGGCTTCCCTACCTAAAGTCCCACACATGTAACACATGTAGTCTATTCATGGTGGTATTATTGAGTCCTTCCAAGGGCTGATGTGAAAGCTGAGGTCTCTCTGTGACCGTCTTTGCTTAGCCTGTTACAGTGATATATATCCTCCTTTTCTCTCTCTCCCTTCCCCTCCCCCTCCCTCTCTCCTCTTCCCTTACTCTCTCCCTTCCTTTCTCCTTCCTTTCCCCCTGCTTTCTTTCACTGTCCTTTTCTCTCTGTGTTCCTTTCCTTTCATTTTGGTTCTTACTTTTGATACAGGGTCTCACTTTGTTGCACAGGATGGCCTTAGTCAGCTGGCCTCCCCAGTGCTGAAATCATAGGAGTGAGCCATCACGCCCAGCATTGATGTACTGGCTTGGAACAGGTTGGAAAGAAAGGGGTAATGGGAGACACAGGATATGGGGTGCCAGTGAGTAGGAATCCCCAGGTCAACCTCCGTGAACCATCAGCCCAGAAAGCCGATGGTGGGCAAATCCTTAAAACTGTGTAAGGTCTTTGTGAGTGTGTGACTTTTACAATACTTCAAAAAGAGTATTTTCACAGCATAGAATGACATTCAGAATCATTTGGAAAAAAGATTGTTAAACACATAAGTTCTGAGCATCCAGATTACTGAATAGTAAATATTATTAAATAACTAAAGTAAAACTTTTTAATTGTATATAATTTTAAAAATATATAACATAGATATTGATAATTATAATTATTGTTACAATTGAGAATAGCTTTGGAGTAAAAATGAAAAAAAAGGTGATTTATATTTGACAATTCATTATACTTATAGGTGATGTAGGATAGACTTTTATAGGTAATATGACACTGCTGCTGTAAGTTATGGTCTTGTATTCCATGAATAAAGGTTTTATATATAAACTACAGAGATGAAATTTTCCTTGGAACCTTCATATATTATTTTATTATAAAGCATTTTCCCTTCTCAGAAAAATGGAAGAATAGAAAAGGAATCTCTAGCTTTTGTAAGGAACAACTTTCTCACTTTGTACATTTTATTTTATTTTTTACTTATTCACTTTAAATCTTGCTCACTGCCCCCTCCCGGTTACCCCCTTCCACAATTCTTTTCCCATCCCTGCCTATCCTTTCCCTCTGGGCCTGTGGGGGTTCTCTGAGTATCACCACATTCCTGGAACTTCAAGTCTCTGGGAGGCTAGGCGCTAAGAAACAACTTTATTTTAGTCATGGAGGGAAGAGATTGCAGGGAGCAGTAAACCTCCAGGTCACTAGGGGGCGCTGATCATGAGAGGCAGTTCTACTTTTAGAAACACGAAGGGAGCTGAGCATCAGAGACCGCCTCCACTAGCCAATTGAGCTTTCCTGTCCACTCTCAGGTTTTTCATCTTGACAAATTTTTTTCAGTCTTGATTCAAGGATATTACTGTACAAAATTGGGGAGCTATAGGACAGTAAGAAAAAATTTTAAATATCATGCCATCCACAGAAAACAACTCCTACGTTTTATTCTCTTTTGTGAATATATAAATCTTAGAGATACTTTTCATAGGATAGGATTGTGCCTCTTGATGTCTGTAAATTCCTCTTTCATTCAATAGCATCAGTTCTTCTGTAACTAAATCTTGTTTAGTGCACCATTTTGTCTCCTAGTTTTCATCTTAGAGAGAGCAAAACAGTGATACTTTAATCAGTCTTTGGTAGGGAATGTTTAGTGTCCTTATTCTACTATTATAAGCAACACTGCAGTAGTGCCCCCAAGCCAGCGTTTGTATGCGTCCTCATTAATCTGTATTAATTATCTATACTAATTGTCGTTTTTTTTCTTAACAAACTATTCATCTCAAAAGGGTTGGGATTTTGTTGGTGTCTTTTACTTTGGTCCACTAAAAAAAAAAAATGACGTCTTTTTCTTATTCTTCCCTAAAGAATGACCCTGACTAGCTTTCAGTTTTAATCCTGTGATTATGAATACCTGACAATAATGGAAATTTGCTACCTTGGTGAAATAGTCTGTGTGCATTTTATTAAGCTTGCATTTAAAATCCATTTGTCTTGACTTCAGCAATTTCCTAAACAAGGATAGTTGTTGAATTATGACAAAACTATGTGTCAAGTGAGTCTTCAGTTTGTTATGATACAAGCAAGCTTGTGAGATCCTGGCCAGGAACATCAGCTCTGTACTGAGAAACATTGGTGGTCTGGAGCATATTGATAGTTTGTGTCTCTCTCAGTCCATCCATCTCATTTCCTGTCAGGAGAGACAGGCTACCAACAGAGCTGGCTATGAGGTTTAAGTGCTAAAACTTGCAACTTAATGCTTCATAAAATACAACAAGCATCTTTATTCCAGTTCACATAAGAGTCTAGCAGTCTACTCACATGTTTTCTGTTAAAACAAATGTTTAAACTATTGTATTTTATATATATTATTATCCATACACAACTATTAGGTAAAGTTACTGATGTTGAGCTAAATATATACATTATTATTTTAATACCTTTTTCATTTTACTTTATATACTTACTTTATATATTGTTTGGCCTACATGTATGTAAGTATACCATACGCATACAGTACCTCAAGAGACCAGAAGAGGGTGTTCGAGTCCCTCAACTGGAGGTATAAATGGTTGTGAGCTACCATGTGGGTGCTGGAAATCGCAACTGGGTCCTCAGGAAAAGCACCCAGTGTTCTTAACCACTGAGGTATCTCTTCAGCTCCTTTAAATTGTTTCTATGTTGTCTAAGTCAGGCTGTAATTAATATAAGTTGAAACTTAAGCCTGTCTGTTCCTATATACCAAGCATCAATTTCTTGATAGGTTCCCTTGCTCAAAATGTGGACTTAGTGGAATATAAAGCTAAGAAAGAACAAGAGAAAAGGACATGAAGTTGGGAGGGTGACATGTTGGCAGAGAATCTTTGAGAGGGGATTGAAAGTGTAGGAGGGGTAGATATTATCAAAATAAATTGTATACATATAAAATTTTTCTTTGATCAATTTTGTTGAAATAAAGCAAAAGGAACAGAAAAGTTCAATAATTACAAGTCCATTAATCTCTTAAGATTGAACAATTGTAATTAATTGGTAAAAGGAAGGTTACTTAAACTTTGGGGATCCTTGACTAATATAAATATAGGGACGTGGTACAGGAATTTGACTGTTTTAACTGCTGTGTCCACAGTGGCCATTTGGTCTGTGGAACTCATCAGTTCAGTCGTAAATGGCAAGATCACATGGCTGATGGGGTTGAAGCCAGACTCGCTGGTGCTGTTTCCCAGCTGCTAGTAGCTGGGTGTGATGTTATCACACTCTGCTCTGGCCAGCGGTATCCAGCAGCAGGAGGAGCGTGGCCTGACTTTCCCAGAGCTTGTGGGGATAATTGAATTATTGTTTCAAATATAATTGCTTTTCCATCAGAAAATTTAAAGTAGAGAGATCACATTTCCAGGTATCAAAGAAAATGAGTTTAAGAACAAGTCTATAATCCTAGCACTTGGGAGGCAGAGGCAAGCAAAACTCTCTGAGTTTGAGTTCAGTGTGGTCTATATAATGAATTCCAGACCAGACCAACTGGTTGAGTGTACATGGTGATACTCCATCTCAAACAAAACAAAACAAATGAATTAATAAGCACTGAGTTTAAGAAAAAGAAAAGAAAAAGAAGTAGTAATGGTCAATATCAAAATACATTCTTATTGTTAAAAAATTAAAAATAGTTTCCTTTCTCAAAAGCATACTTCATTCATTAAAAAATGAATAAATATCCCTAAAAAATACACATTAAATAATTTTCATGAGAGTGAACAAATTCTAATAAAGCTCAAATAGAAAGCTCAGAGCCCATTCTCAAATAGTTACATGTGACACTTTATCAAGGGAGGCAAGATCAAGGCCTGTTCTTAAACTCATTTTCTTTGATACCTGGAAAAATGATCTCTCTACTTTAAATTTCTGGTGGAAAAGCAATTATATTTGAAACAATGTTTCAAATTCATCTGTAGTTTAAGGATAGGATGCCTGCCGAGCCATTTGGTCATTACATGAACATCCTACGTGACTTGGTGCAGACCCAGATGCCATAGCCAACCGCACATGTACATTGCATTAAAATCTCGGGGGACCACTGTCTATATGCATCTCACTGTTGACACAAACTTGTGGCAATGTTCTAATCTGAATGGAAACATCCACCTCTGAATCATAGTTTTTATTGTCATCTATGAAAGGTTTTTTGGCTTCTGAAATATTACTGTATTTCGTATTTGTCAACCTGGACTTACATCAGTCCAGAAAATGATGGTAGGGAAAGCTTACTAGGAGCCAGGAGTTTTGCCACAATCAATCCTGCTAAAGTGCTTATTCGTCTCTCACCTCCAAAACGAGGCTGATCAAAGGGAGCTCTGTGTAACTTTTATCTTAGTACTGAACAAACTCCTTCTTCCCAGACATTAGTCTGATGGAGGGGAAAAAGCTGGGTAGGGAGGGCCAGTCTTCCATCCTTAATCTATGTGGGAATATGAACTTGCCTTGTGAAGGAGTAGGGTGCCTCTCCTAAGGTGAAAGACCATCATGTGGAGCTCAGCAGTCCCATGACCGTGATGAGAAGGGGGCGTTAGCCAAGATCCCAAGATATTAAGTTATTTACACACTCAGACAACAACAACAATGAGATGCTTGGGCTACTGGAAGTAATTTTCCCAGTGCAATGCAATAACAAGTTTTATGTGTACTGTGAACCTGCAATATTTCATCCTGATCCAAGAAGTTGACTTTGCAGTTTCCTGACTTTTTTTTTCCTTCTTATTTTTATGTTGTGTCAGTCTGCGGGACTGAAATTATTTGCACTTCAAAATAAAGGGGTTGATTTCATTTTTACAGATGTGGACAGTAGTTAATTTCTAGAAGGCCTTTCCAGAGGTTTGGTTGTTGTCAGGTAGAATATCTAAGTCCTAGGGCAAACACACCTAGGGTCAGGTGACTTCACCTCAAGTAGTTTTGGGGCAGACTGCCTTTGCACCCACCATGCACTTCTCCACATCATCTTTTGGCAGTGACATTCAGTGGTGTCATTCAGGACATGGCAGGTAGGCCACATACTGGAATGCAGCATAGAAGATTGTATTGCCACTAAAACTGGCCACGCCACCAATTTTATTGAAACTTTTTAAAAATACAACTTGGAATTTGGAACAACATGAGGAAAGCTTTTCTGTTTTATCACTTATGCTGGACGCAGAGTCAGGGGAAAGCAGTACCCATGGACATTTTAGTATTTACTTTTGCAAAAGAGAATATGTCCAGAGCCAGGAGAACCTCATGTGTCCTGTGTCCCCAGAAATGGTGTTTCTAATACAGAAGCATGAGTAATACCACTAGAGGGAAATCAATGATTACAGGCAAAACTTTCAGGATAAAAGGCTTGGACATTTTATTCATTTCTCTAAAATGCCTTTGAGATGTATATATTGTACTCTGCGATAGTCACTGTTCAACAAATGCATTTGAGTAAATTACAGTAGTAGTGTCTTTAAGCACCCCAGCCGCTACCCTAACAGCAATAACTCAGTGACTAATTTCTGCACCTGTGAGACCTTCAGGGACCTGTAGTGTCTCACACAGTTACTTCCAGGTTTTGGAAAGGATGCAAGTTAATGATTCCTGCGTTTTCTATCTTTGTACATCTACTCTTTCCGATCACTGAAGAGAGAAAGCCTTGAGTTTGGTATCCAAGATTTGATGCTATGGATTTAAGTATCCACAGAATGAGCATCTTTGACTATTTCTCCTGTGGACAAGGGGCAATATTGTGATTGAATTATTCTTACTACTCTCACATAAGTTATCTGCCAATGCTATTGTGTCCTGTGGAAATTTGATTCATTGCGCAAATACTTATCCACAGGTCTATGTTCTGTCCCATGAACTCAGGATACAGAAATCAGTATAGAACAACCCATTACCTCAGGGAGCTTATAGCTTAACAGGCTATAATACATGATGGCATGTAGGCAATGATTGGGATACACATAAACTTCTGTGTGTGTGTGTGTGTGTGTGTATGTGTGTGTGTGTGTGTGTCCATCTGTCGATCTGTCTCATGCATATTAGTGTGTGGGTAGAGCAAGACTTCTCTGTGTCTCCCTCTGCCCGTGCCTGCCTTATTGCCTTGAGATATGGTCTCTCATGAAACTGGAAGCTTGCCATTTGGGCTAGGCCAGCTAACCCACAAACTCTTGGGAACCACTTATGGATGTCCTCTAATGTGATCGTAGACACACAGAGCCAATACTGGCTTTTTATGTGGTGCAGGGGATTTGAACTCAAATCCTCCTACTAGCAGAGCAAGTTCTCTTACTCATGGAGCCAACTGTCTAGCTCAGCACATAGATGTTTTTTGGTTTCTAATATGTGCCTGCATCATTAGGAGAAAGCATACTTAATCTGGTTACTCACCAGATAACCTTTCCGTATATGATAATGGCCTAGCTTCCGACAGTGCTTACAGGGAGTAGATAAAGAGCAATCCCTGAGAAAAACAGAGCCTTGACAGCAACTGCTAGGTCCTTGAACAGCTCCTCCTTCTTCCCAAGGCTCAAAGACAAGAAACAATGGAAATGGTCTAGTGGGTCAAAACCAGATTATCCAGGTAAGATTAAGGGCTGACTACAAGCACTCCTATTATCTGTGGGGAGAACCTTCCCGCTCCAGGCTCCACTGCATATGGGTGGAGGTGACTGCTCCTTGGAATTCTTGCCGTACAAGACAAAGCAAGTTAGCAGGCTGGTGATGTCACCAGGTATACTGTCGAGCTTGTGCTGTGCTTTTTGGGAGGTTAAAGAATGTTGTTTAGAGGACAGATGCTTAGTCCTAGCCTGCTGCAACTGGACCTCAGTCGAAGATTTTATCTTATCTGTCACCACTGGTGTAGATCAGCACTTTAGAGAGAACAACCATGACTCAAACTTCTGGCACTGAGGAGAGGATGTATATATTAGTCTGGTGGGGACCTACCAATAGCACCTTGCCTTGGCTTTCCTAGCATCTCTTTGGTTCCTGTATGTACCCCTTAGGGATTCGTTCAGTTAATAGATCTATCTCCTCTTTTAGCCTCTCTGTTAAGGGGTTGAAATAAACTTTATATCCCATATGACACCGCTGAGGTTTTCCTTTGGTCTCTTGGTAATTTATTCCAGTGTCCTAGCCTGGTGATACTTCAGGGTAATGTCATACGCCTTAAGGACTGAGTTGATATGAAAGGGAGACTAAGATAGCTAGCTCCCCACCCTGAGGGCACCACACCCTCAGGGATGAGTTTATGGTAGCTCTGCAGATCAAGCCAATGGAACTAGAGATAGTTAAATGGTAACAAAGCCACTTGGAGCAGCAGCTTTGAAGGTATGATAGGATACTCAGGCTCTAAGTCCTTCATAAAATCAAAGGTGCAACTCTAATGACTAAGAAAGTGTGCATCATAAAGATGTTGGTGTGGGCTTATGGCAGACCTTGGGGTTCCTGGGGAGCTAGTCTATGATGAGCAGCCAAGGGAACACGAAATGCAGACATGGTAGAGCTGCGGTTTTCACTCTCAGAGATTGGCCTCTAATGGGAGCCTTTTTCTCTTTCTATTGCTGAGTGAAATGCTATTAGCATGTATTACCCTGTAATGAAAGGACATTCATGTTTTAAAATTTTTAAAAATTTTGTGTATAAGTATGATGCAGAAGCCAGAGGTAAACAACAGGTAACTTCCTCTACCGTTCTCCACACTATTTTTTGAGACAGTGTCCCTCGATGAAAGCGGTGCTCATCAGTCTGGCTAGACTGGTTGAGTAATGAGTGCCTGGGATCCTCCTACTTAGGGATTACAGACGCAGCTCCATAGTAACAGGTGAGTAGACATGAACAACCCTTAAAGATGGCACATGACTGTGGGTGCTGATGGGTCAAAAGTAATTCCCAGAGAAGGCTGTAGCTGGGAGCCACAGTTAGCTGTTGTCATCCAGCGGTGCCTCCAAGTGGGAGAAGCCAAATGCTCCATTGAAGCAGCTGTCGTTGAGCATGGTCTTCCAGATGTATGAGTACTTTTGTGGAGGTTCTTGATCTTATGTTGATAGATATTGTCAGCCTTAGCCACTATTTCTACAGGATGGAAAGTTTCAGCTGCCCTGACACCAGCAATGTCATAGGCAGAGAGTTAATACCTTCGGAGTCACTGGCCAGCAGTAACTGCTTCTGTGGCTGAGGTTTCTGCACCACCATCTTTAAACAGTGCAGCACTACTCACTGAATCTCTGTTCTCTTCCTCCATGGTGCTGCCTAAGCTTTGACACATGTGGCAATGTCACCTTGTATCTTTAGGTACAAAAGATTCTTAATATATTCATTATATGAATAAATAGGTGATAATGGGCACATTTGTTAAAATGTATTATTTCTTTGTGCATGTAAATGAGTTAAATTTACTGTATGATAGTTTTCAATAAAATTGATTAAAATAGTTTCAACTTAGAGCGATAAAAGACAACAAGAGTGTACAGTCTAGGGAATTTCTATTAAGCATAGAAGGTTTTCTATCACTAGACGGAGACTCTAGTTACTAATTAGGCTATTCTTTGCCAGAAGATTAAGTTTCTGGTGCAAACAAGCTAATGTAACAACTCAGGTTGGATATCTCTTTAATTGGTTTATTGATTCCTCTATTACTCAGAGGATACTTTGAGTTAGGTTTAACTTTAATATTAAGCATGACATAAAATTTTCTAGGAAACTAAGCCTTGATTATATTGATCATATCCATAGACATCAGTGTCCTGGAGTGAGCATCCCATTTTACAGTTCCAAATGATCACACAGAACCAACTATCAGCCGTGCTAACACACACTTCTTTATCAGACAAAGTCAGAATCAAAAGAAGCCTTTTGATACCTCCCAATTTCTGGGGATTGCAAGTAACGTAATTTTAATAAGTAAATTTTGATGTGCATTTGCTCAAATTATCTGGCTTTAAAATATACTGTGTGTTAATGACTACACATAATACCATTTGAAGTTGTGACATTTAGTTTGGAAATACAAAATTGATGGGCCTGGGTCTCGCTGCTGCTGATGCCTGGGGCTGCGAGACACATTAGTTAAAAGGAGGCAATGCATAATCGTGAGATATTTTATTATAGGAAAGAGAAAAGAAGCTGGCCACTCTCTACCTCTGCCTACACCTAGGGGTGATGGCAGTGGTGGATCTGCAGCCCTCTCTGCCCCTTCCCTGCAAGCAGAGAGCCTGTCTTCAGGGAGTGCTTTAACCCAGGGACTCGGGTGAGATCTGCCATTCTCTCTCTGTTGACTTTCTAAGGTGGAACCATCCACGAGGCACAGGCCTCACAAGTGGCAGGGCAGCCTGGTCAGGATCCTTTCTACCTCAGACCACACCTAGGAGGGACAACAGATCTACAGCCCTGTCTGCAACTTTCTCGCAAGTGGAGATCCTGTCTCCAGGGTGTGCTCTCAGGACAGTCAACTGATCCACAGCCATCTGCACCCCTGTTTTACTAGAGGAGAGCTGATCTCCCAGAAGTGCTAACACAGGCTTACAGACCCACAGGAGGAACAAGCTCTAGTCAGAGACAGCAAGAACATCTAACACCAGAGATCAACACATGGCGAAAGGCAAAGGCAAGAATCCTACCAACAGAAACCAAGACTACTTGGCTTCATCAGAACCTAGTACTCCCACCACAGCAAGTCCTGGATATCCCAAAACACCAGAAAAGCAAGATTTGGATCTAAAAACATATCTCACAATGCTGATAGAGGAACTTAAGCAGGACATGAATAACTCCCTTAAAGAAATACAGGAGAACACAGGTAAAGAGGTACAAGCCTTTAAAGAGGAAATAACAACAAAAAAAATCCCTTAAAGAATTACAGGAGATCATGAGTAAACAAGTAGAAGCTCTTAAAGAGGAAACACAAAAATCCCTTAAGGAATTACAGGAAAGCATAAACAAACAGGTGAAGGAATTGAGCAAAACCAGGACCTAAAAATGGAAGTAGAAACAGTTAAAAAATCATGAAGAGAGACAACTCTGGAGTTAGAAATCTTAGGAAAGAAGTCAGAAAACATAGATGCAAACATCACCAACAGAATACAAGAGATAGAAGAGAAAATCTCAGGTGCAGAAGATACCATAGAAAATATTGACACAACAGTCAAAGAAAACACAAAATGCAAAAAGATCCTAACCCAAAACATCCAGGAATTCAGGACACAATGAGAAGACCAAACCTAAAGATAATAAGTATAGAAGAGAGTGAAGACCTCCAACTTAAAGGGCCAGTAAATATCTTCAACAAAATTATAGAAGAAAACTTCCCTAACCTAAAGAAAGAGATGCCCATGAACATACAAGAAGCCTATAGAACTCCAAATAGACTGGACCAGAAAAGAAATTCCTCCCACCACATAATAATAAAAGCACCAAATGTACAAAACAAAGAAAGAATACTAAAAGCAGTAAGGAAAAAAGATCAAGTAACAAATAAAGGCAAGCCTATCAGAATTATACCAGACTTCTCACGGGAGACTATGAGAGCTAGAAGATCCTGGGCAGATGTCATACAGACCCTAAGAGAATACAAATGCCAGCCCAGGCTACTATACCCAGCAAAATTCTCAATCACCATAGATGGAGAAACCAAAGTATTCCATGACAAAACCAAATTCACACAATATATTTCCACAAATCCAGCCCTTCAAAGGGTAATAAATTGAAAACTCCAACATAAGGAGGGGAAATACATCTCTGAAAAAGCAAAAATGTAATCTTCCAACAAAACTAAAAGAAGATAGCCACATGAATGGAATTCCAACTCTAACAACAAAACTAACAGGAAGCAACAATTACTTTTCCTTAATATCTATTAATATCAATGGACTCAACTCCCCAATAAAAAGACATAGACTATCAGATTGGGTATGTAAACAGGACCCAACATTTTGTTGCATACAGGAAACCCACCTCAGTGACAAAGACAGACACTAACTCAGAATAAAAGGCTGGAAAACTTCCAAGTCAATGGTCCCAAGAAGCTGGAGTAGCCATTCTAATATCTAATAAAATCGACTTTCACCCTAACGTGATCAAAAAAGATAAGGAGGGACACTTCATATTCATCAAAGTTATGATCTACCAAAATGAACTCTGAATTCTGAACCTCTATGTTCCAAATGCAAGAGCATCTAAATTCAGAAAAGAACCTTTACTAAAGCTCAAAGCACACATTGCACCGCACACAATAATGGAGATTTCACACCCAACTCTCTGCAATGGACAGATCATGGAAACAGAAATTAAACAAAGATACAGTGAGACTAACAGAAGTTATGAAACAGATGGATTTAACGGATATCTATAGAACTTTGTATCCTAAAACAAAAGGATATACCTTCTTCTCAGCACCTCATGGTACCTTCTCCAAAATTGACCATATAATTGATCACAAATCAGGCCTCCACAGATACAAGAAGATTGAAATAATTCCTTGTATCCTATCAGATCACCATGACTAAGGATGCTCCTCAATAACAACATAAACAACAGAATGCCCACATACACGTGGAAGCTTAATAACAACACTCTACTCAATGATAACTTGGTCAAGAAGAAATAATGAAAGAAATTAAAAATTTTCTAGAGTTTAATGAAAATGAAGCCACAACATACCCAACCTTATGGAACAGTCCTAAGAGGAAAACTAATAGCTTTAAATGCCTCCAAAAAGAAATAGGAGAGAGCATACACTAACAATTTGACAGCACATCTGAAAGCTCTAGAACAAAAAGAAGCAAATTCACCCAAGAGGAGTCAAAGTCAGGAAATAATCAAACTCAGGGCTGAAATCAACCAAATAGAAACAAACAAGCAAAAAAAAAAAAAAAAAAAAAAAACTATATAAAGAATCAACTAAACCAGGAGCTAGTTCTTTGAGAAAATCAACAAAAATAGATAAACCCTTAGCCACTAACTAAAGGGCACAGAGACAGTATCCTAATTAGCAAGATCAGAAATGAAAAGGGAGACATAACAACAAACACTGAGGAAATCCAAAAAATCATGAGAGCCTACTACAAAAGCCTATACTCAACAAAACTGGAAAACCTGGATGAAATGGACAATTTTCTAGGTACCAAAGTTAAATCAAGATCAGTTTAATGATCTAAACAGTCCCATGTCTGCTAATAGAAGCAGTCATTAATAGTCTCCCAACCAAAAAAAGCCCAGGACCAGATGGTTTTAGTGCAGAGTTTTATCAAACCTTCAAAGAAAACCTAATACCAATACTCCTCAAATTATTCAACAAAATAGAAACTGAAGGTACTCTACCCAATTCATTCTATGAAGCTACAATTACTCTGATACCTAAACCACACAAAGA
>JADRCD010102811.1:0-10260 GCA_019843815.1 Montemys delectorum | reverse complement strand
AGTCAGATCCACCAGACTGTCCTTTTCCCATGCTCCAAAAAGTCACAGATGTTGTAGATTTTGGAGTGTGTCAACTTAGAGCTCTGGATCTTGGTAACTGACCTCATCAGCCCACTGTCTTCCCTATATCCAGAACTGCTTCAGCTATCTCACCCAATGCCTCAGCCTGCAAGGGGCAGGATAAACTCTCCTGCTTTTGTGCCCTCAGGTCTGACTCAGTTGAACCCTTGCCACAAGAGGCAGCTCTACTGTGCTGTCCAGTCAAAGCACAGGGCCCATTCTCCAAAGTGCTGTAGCTGGCAAGGTGCCAGCTCTCCTACTCTCACACCCTCAGGGTTTCATGACTGACATACTTGTGCCTTTGTCAGCAAGATCAGCTATACTATGTATTGTGCTTCCCAGGAGAGATACAAGACCTGCTAAAGCCAGTGAAGGGCAGGTTAGGCTTACCTGCTCTCATGACTGCAAAACCACCTTTCCCAACTGCCTCAAGTGGTGAGAGGTAGAAAGCATCACCCCTAAGCCCAAGTTACCTCACAGCAGACAAATGAAGGGGCAGTTCTCACATGGTCATGACCTCAGAGCAGGCTTACCTTTGCTCCTGCCACTGAGGCCAGCTCTACTATGTTGCCCAGGTAAGGTGCAGAGCCCACTCTCCACTATAGTACCTCTACAGTAGCCAAGGAGCAGGGCCAGCTTTTCCACTCTCATGACCCCAGGGCCAGGTCTCCTGACTGCTGCAGGTCAGGTCTAAACACTATGTCAATAACTTGTAAAGTTGTTATTAGAATAACATTTGTGTTTCTTACCATAAAGTACCTACCAACAACTAAATAACTATACATTCTCTACAATGAATTATCTGAGAGCAAGAATTTAATTCAACATCTGCAAAATGATCTTTCTTTATAAGAATGGATTTTGATAGTACATAGGAATCTAAATTTAAAATATTAACTATTGAAATCTGCATGACAGTTTTAAAGAATAACACAGACTATAGGATAGCATGTAAACTAATCAAAAGGCCTCCATATATTTCAGTGCTTTCATGTATAAATCTAAAATCAGAACCTTCACTTTTTCACCTTCTGCTGAAAATGGGAAGCTTTGTCCCTCAGTGCAGTTACAAAGATTGGGGATCTAGAAGAAGAACCATGGATTATATTTTTTATTTTTATCTTATTTTTGAGTAACATTTTGTTACTTTCTAAAATATATAATATATTAATAAAGTCATATGAATGAATTTTTCATTAAAATGATTGATATGTAGAGTTGATTTATTTAGATAGTAAGTATATGTAGAGAAGAAAGTATGGAGAATTATGCTTTTCAGTGTGTCAAATATTTCATTGGTACTATAGTTATGTATCTCTGATGGACTGGTTATTTTCCTCACTTTTGCAACTTATGAAAAGCAACTTAGGAGAGCAAGGTTTGTTCACATATGGGCTGATCAGGAATCAGAGGAAAAGAACAGAAAATAGTGCCAGGCTCTAATTCTCAGCAACTCACTTTTTCCAACAAGGCCTCACCTTCTAAAGATCCCAATACAATACCCTAAACTGGCATCTCCATGATTAAACACATGATCCTCTGGAAGATATTTCACACTCAAACCGCAATACTTAATACTTCCAATAATTATACTCATTGGTCTTTCAAAGGAGCCTATCATGAGATGTGAAAGCTTTTATACTGATGCTGTTGTCTCTCATGTCATTCTTTTTGAGAAAAACCCTGTTATATAGTCCAAGCTGAAGTTGGTATTGTGATCTTCCTGCCTCAGTTACCCTAATAGTGGGTTTAGAGGCATGCCTGGCTCATTTATTTTCTTTACCTTCTCTTTGTTCAGTAGCATACAACTCTCTCATATAAATCATAAATATTGCAATTACAGATAGTCTCCCAGCCCTAATCTCCGTAATATATATTTTATGGATAGGATATATGCTCTATCATATTTTCCTTCTTATTACACTGAAAACTTAGATATCAAAGTAAAAGTTTATTAGAGATATCCCTATCTTGACCAACTTCCAAGTTGGCTTATATATGCTTTTAAACCCCTTAATGAAACCTCCAGTATTTAAGGCTTATAAATACATCTTTATATTTATCTACATATCTATATTTATTTTTTACATAGCTACATTCATTTTTATATATCTAAATTTATTTTCTTTAAAAATAAATATGCAGTATATCAAAAAGTTATTGCATAAAATTTAATACCTGTGATTTTCAGAATTTTGAGTGTTTAAATCTTTCTACATTTTAAACATGTATTTTTATTTATGCAAATATTTGTATGTCTGTATGGGGTTATCCCACATGTATCACGTTGCCTATGGAAGCTACAGGAGGGTATTAAATTTCCTAAACCTGGAGTTGTATGTGGTTGCGAGCAAACTGACATGTGTGCTGGGAAACAAATTTGGGGCTTCCTGGAAGAGCAGAAAGTAATCTTAACTGCTGATTCATTTCTCCAGACCCTCCTTCTGCATTTTTATATCCAAGAACATACTTGTATAGTTCATATAACATTTAAAGATGTGACAACGCATGGTCATGATGGTGGTACTTAGAGGTATTTAAAAACATTGATCTCAATACAAAACCTTTTGCTTTCTCATTTTCAATATTTTTATTCTTTTCTAATAACATACAGCCTATAATTCTTTTAAGGTCTATGTCTTAGTTTGGTTTTCCACTTCTGTGAAGAGACAACATGACCAAGGCAACTCTGATAAGGAACAATATTTAATGGGGGCATGCCTGGCTTACTGTTTCAGAGGTTCAGTCCATTGTCATCATGGCAGGAAGCGTGGCAAGTGTACAGGCAGGCATAGTGCTGGAGAAGAGCTGAGAGTTCTGGATCTTGATCCAACTGTAGTCAGGAGAGGTTGTCTTTCCCACACTGGGAAGAGCTTGAGCATAATACTTCGAAGTCCACCCCCACAGTAACACATTTCCTCCAACAAGGCCACACTGATTCTAACAAGGACACACTTCCTAATAGTATTACTCCCTTTGAGCCAAGCATTCAAACACATGAGTCTATAGAAGCCAAACCTATCTAAGCCACTACAGTCTAGACTGTATAACTGGTCCATAATTCTCTGAAAATCAAGTGCTTTGGGTTTTAGTAGCATCCAAAATTCTGTAGGTGTCAATTACAATTTTCCAATTAGTAAAAAAAAAATTCCTTACACCAAAATCATGTTCTCTTATTTTAAAGTGTTTACCTTTACAAATCAATTTGTTTAAATTTAGACATTAAATCTAAATATTCTTTGTTAATGAGAAAATATTTTTAAAGAATATTCTTCAGGAACATTAAAGATAAAACCCAGTTTGTTTGTTTGTTTGTTTGTTTTTCTGGATATCAAATGAATAAGAAATATAGTTTGTCTTTATCTTTTGTAAATGAAATAAAATGTGGCTTGAGAATCCTAGGATGGTTAAAGAAACTACTTTTTGAGCATGGCTTCAACTGTAAATTGAAAGCCCAATTTAAAATGAATTAAGTAAGAAAGGGAATTTATTGAGTCTTATAAAAGAAGTATTGTTTCAGCTTCAATCATAGTGTTTCCACGACTCTAGACTAATTGTTCAACTGTTTGCTATTATATATAAAAGGATCAAGAATTTTCCTCCTTTGACCTTCACGTGAAGTTTCTGATCATCTGTTTTATTAGACACACTTAATTCAGTAACTCAACCCCTGGAACAATTATAATAGCAAAGTGCTGTGATTTGAATTCTTTATATACTCACATGTTTGAGTACTTTGTCCTTAGTTTGTGGTAATTTGGGATGAAGTTATGGGACATTGGAAGAGTTGGAAACTTACTGGAGGAAGTACACTACTAAGCATGGGATTTGAAGTGTATTTGAGCCTGGTTCTTCTTCCTCTTTGCTCTTTGCATCAGAACTGCTGGTGCTGTGTGACCATCTGTCCCTATGCTTCTGCTACCATATCTATTCTTCCATAATGGATGCCATCACTCTGGAACTATACGCCAAAATAAGCCCTTAATCTTTTAAGTTGTTTATTGAGCTTTTTTATTACAGCAAAGGGAGAGAAAATACGATATAAATTGGCACCGAGAGATGAGGCTTTGAGGTGATAAACTTGACCATGTGATTACATAAGGAATACAGAAGAACCTTCAAGTACAGTGCTATAAGCAGAGATTAATGGGCCATCATTTAGGAGTTCTAGAAGACCCAGAGGCTGAGAAAAGTGCACACAGTGACATTCTAGCTTATGAAGTATCAAAGGGGAACAAAGACTCTGTCAGAAACTGGACTAGATTCTGCAAACATAATCTGGGTGAATTCTGCTTCTGTCCTGAGAACTTCAGTGAGGATAAATTAAATATTAATGGACTAATTTTTTTGGTATAGAAAATTTCAAAGCAGCATATATAACATTGACTCTATGGAATAGTTAATATTTAATGTGCTTATGCAGGTATACAGTGAAAAAAAGAAGAGCAATTGGCACAGAAAGGGATCAAAATGAACTGTTGGCATAATAACAGGACACTAGGTAACTTAAATTTTAGCCAATTATTATGCTGAATAAGAGGCTATAATTGTTAAAGAGATTAGCACTGATAACTGGAAGCCTCATACTCTATACTAAAGCAATAAGAAAATGTGGCATGCTGGCAAGACCTACCATAGACCCTAGCTTATGAAAAATGTGAACCTATTGGGTTTATAGATTCTGAAAATCAACAACCTAAAAGTTTTTGCCAGCTTCAGCATTCAGATGCTTTTGCAACTGTAGTCCAAAGGACAAGGTACTATCCTGAAATAGTAGCAGAACTCAACAGTATCATTCATGGAGTACTGATTTTGGAAACAGAAAAGAAGGGTCAAAGTGTCATGGATTCTTCCTCCGTGTTTTCAGAGAGTCGTGAAGGTCATGTGACATATAGCAAGGCCAGAATCCCTCAGAGTAGACCCTTAGAGGTAAATGTGAAAAGCTCAAGCCTGGGTTGTGGTAAAGACTCAACATTACTGGAGTACCTAGGCTGTCAAACTTCTGCCAAGCATGAGCACACTGGGAGTCAAACTAGCCTAAGAGAGAGGTGTATGCTGCAGGTGGCAAAGCAGGAAGGGCAGAGGGATCTAAGCCAATTGAAACTGAACCAGAGATACCAGATGTAGAATTTAGGATTTGATATTTGGCATGCCAAGTTTGTGTCATACTTTTATCCAATTTTCTTTCACTATGCCTCTCATTTCTTCCTTTTAGAATGGAAATATATGTGTGCCATTGTATATTTGAAGTATGTAATTTAGCTTTCAATATTAGAGGGAGTCACAGTGAAAAGACTGTCTTGAGTCACAGAAGAAAGCTTTCATGTTTGAACTGTGTTGAAACTGTTGAAAGAATATGGAGAACTTCTAGAGTTGAACTAAATGCTCTCTATATCATAAAATATCCATGAGCCTACGAAGATTGGAGGCCAGATATTATGGCTAGAATGTGAAATGTTTACCCATAGGTTTGTGTGTTTAAACACTTGGTTCTCAGCTAGTGGCACTTTTTGGGAAGGTTATAGAATCTTTGAGAGGTGGAGACTTGCTAGAGGAAGAATACCACTGGGAGTAAGCTATGTGATTCTATCACTTTGCACGACTTCTTGTTTACTCTCTTCTTCTGGATTGAGCATATACTATGATTAGCTACATGCTCCTGCTTCCACAAATTCCCTACCATAATGGATATGATTCTTTTGGAAGTATAAAACAAAACACATCTTTCTTCTTTAAGTTACGTTGACAAGAGTATTTTATCATGGCAACAAAAGAGAATCTAAGTCATAAACCGATTGAGAAGTCTCATCTTTGTCCATAGCTGATCCAGATAAGTAACCATGCTCACAGGCTTATCAAACTATATATAGTCAGTACTTATTCACAGAAGGGGGTTGATGATTGATCAAGAAATAATTCCAGGCAGGGCAGTGGTGGCACATACCTTTAATCCTAGCACTTGGGAGACAGAGGCAGGCAAATTTCTGAGTTCGAGGGCAACCTAGTCTACAGAGTGAGTTATAGGACAGCCAGGGCTACACAGAGAAACCCTGTCTAGAAAAAACAATCGATCAATCAATAAGAAAAGAAAAGAGTCAGTTTCTAAACTCAACATTATCCTTTTGTATTTAGAATAACAATCTTGAAATATGGGAGTTCCTTTGTTTTTGTTCTGTTTTCTTATTTCCTAGTAGAGTTCTATAAATAATTGTGAAATTTATAAGCTATAAAGGAAAAATGAACACAGAACACTATTTTGTCATTTGAAAAGAAATAAAAATAAACATAAATATTCATTTTCTTTCACTACACATCAAGAGAAGGATAATAGATTTAATAAACATCTAAAAATGACTTTCAGCAGAGAAAAGCAAGAAGCGTTTTGTCATTACTTTATATTATTCTTTTTTCCCACACAAACCTATGTTGTTCTTTGTAAAAATTTCAAATGACATCTCCAAATAGAAGTTTTTCTTCATAACAAGAACTGAGCACTGCAGTAAAGAACATTAATACAGGAATAGAGAGATAATCTTGTGATGAACAGCACTGACTGATCTTCGACAAGATCCTTACTCAGTTCAAATATCCTTGTCCTTTCACTTACAATGTCCTGAAACACCATCTTCAGGAGATATGGTACCCTCTTCTTATGTCTATTTCGACACTTGCATTCACGTGGCATATACATACACACATAAAAATGAAGTCTTTTGAAATCAGTATTACCATAATTTGAACATATGTCTTTCTTCAGTGTGAATGCCATGGTAACATTTTTTCCTGCCTTTGCTCATAATTATGGAAATAACATGAACTTTGTCTAAAGTCAGCAATTCAAAGCATTATACATTACTCGTAAGGTATGCAGCAAATTTGTGAACCTCATCTTTATAATCTATAAAAGTGTAACATCAAATTCCATGCTATAGTGAGGTTCTCTGATCTTTGGTATATAATAAATGCCAAACCTGAAGTTTAATATCTACTATATTGTTTAAGAATTCTTTGTGATGATTATGCTAACTTCTGAAAAATGCACTTTTGTACATTTTCATTTTTATCTATAATTATGCCATTCGTATTTTTAAAGTAACCAGTCATACTTCAAAACAAATATTAATCTCAGGAGACTAAATAGGTTGTATGTCATTTTCTCTGGAAAACCATGGTATTATCCTTGGTTTAAAAAGTGACACATATTTGCAAGTCCACTTAGTAGATACCAAGGTAGGATGGGAGGAGTGGTAAAGATAAAATGAGACATGAAAATGGAAGACATAATGAGGAGGGAATATGAGATCAAGGCAGTATGTAGGGGGGAAGATGTGGAGGAATAAGAATCTACTGAAACACTGATTGAAAATGCTATGGTGGTCTAAAACTTCATATGTTGATTTAAAAACAAAAATAGTATAAAGATAAAATTTTCACATCTGAGACAGAACCAAAAGAATGAACATAATTTGTAGTGTTTAAAAGCCCTCTGTCATTTGTCATTACAAACTTGAAGAGAAAAAAATCTGTTTAGGTTTAACTGAATTTCAGGTACTTCAGAAAATACATTTCTTCTCAGTAGATTAGGATTTTTAATTGGTTTAGAAGTAAATCTTAGAGTATGGTAAGGAAACTACCTTCTATTAAGACATTTTCAAACCAGACTCTTTCATATGTCTAAGCCAAAGATACTATGACACTCAATGGCCACAGACAGCTGTCTTTGACCTTGAGTGATTGGCAGAAGTCTTGCACTATTTTCACTCTTCCAAAACTTAATAATGGATAATTAGGGAGAAAACATATAGGCTGTTAGAGAGAGTCTAGCCACTACACTGTAAAGGTTTTCAGAAGTTAAGGTCATATGTTGAAGATTTATTTCTTTAACAATAATGATACAGGTTAGGTTACTTGGAAGTATTTGGGTCAGTATGATAGAGGAAGAAGTTAGAATGTCAGAATCTCAGGAAAGAAGTTCAGAAATGGCTGTGATCCTTGCAAATTGTTATAGTGTATGTAGGAGGAGAAAACTTGGCTTTTATTAGGCCCTTATCAAGTCACACATAGGGTATGAGCTACTCAGGGAATGAAATATAAGGATTCATGTTTGAAATGTAGGTTTGAACTAGGCAACAACAACCTTTTCCAACCTTCATTTCTGATTTTTGTCTAGTTGATTATTGATTGACTTGGGTTTAAACCTACATGTTCGAGGGCTGTCAATAATGGCTCAGTGACTAAAAGCACTGGCTGCTCTTCAAGTGGTCCTCATGTCAGTTCCCAGCAATCATGTGGTGGCTCACAACCATCTATAATGGGATCTGATTCCCTCATCTGTTTGATGCCTTCTTTTGTCCAGCATAGCATACAGCAAATAGAGCACTCATACATTAAATAAATCTTTTTTTAAAAAAAACTACATATTTTATCTAGATGCCTCTTCTATATAAAGGATATTATCATGGCCTAAAAGAAGGAAAAAAGATAACTTTTAGCCATCACAGTTTCCAAGAACATGCTATGACCCTAATCACTGGAATGCTGATATATTAGCAAGTGAGGTTTGTAGAACAAGATTAGGTCCTGAGTACTCTGTTCTCCTGAATGGGATCACTACCTTCATAAAAGAGGTACTGGAATGCTCCCTTTGCTTCCCATTAAAATTATATACATAAAAGGTACCATACGAAAGGAGTGGATTTTTGTTAGATTCTCTGCTCGCATCATGATATTGAGTTTCATAGCCTATGGAACTATCAGCAATAAATTCTATTATATAATTTATATTAATTGTTTTATGGTACTAAGTTAAAGTAATTCAAATAGTTAACTAAGATGAGTTGACCCTTTAAGGCTTTCTACCATCAGGAATCCTACGAGATGGGAAAATACCTATCATCAAGACTCCTAAAAGACTTGGAAAGTCACAATTTTGAAGGGGAAATGAAGTAGTATATCACAGTGTTTTACTGCAAATAGGCTCATTATTTCTATGAGGAATTAGATGAAAAAATTAAATGTTCAGTTTACTAGATCACAAAATTAAATTACGTATTATAAACCAAAATTGTTTTGTTGCAATATTTACTACATTCCCAAACACACACACACACACACACACACACACACACACACACACACACTTTGTAGAAATATGTACCATGTATATATCTATAAATATTATATTGATCCATGAGATGTAATTATGTGTTTTATTCTATGATTTTACTAATTGCTGAGTGTTTTACAGGAAAAGAATCCAAATATTAGAAATTTGTATTTATTCCTTTTTTCATTGAAATGTTAAATAGAAAAATAATGGAGTGTAAAAATGAATATTTTTTAATGAAAAAGATATGTGTAAATACAAAATTTTACACCAACTGTGATTGCTAAAATATACAATGTTTGCCTTTGGCCAGTTGCTTTCAACAACTTCTTTGGGATCAAAATAGTTTAGGTTAATACTCAAAATTCTTTTAAAATTCTTGATACTCATAGTTAAGATTTGTTAAGTCTTCATATGGACCAGGCAATGGATTCTCAGGATTATTAGAGTCTGACTGACTTTAACTGTGATTGTTAAAGAGAAAGACCAATATGGGTTCAAGAGACTTGTACAAAAGCAATATATACAAATATATTCACCCATGGTCAAATTACAAACAAAGTATAAATAAATACAATGAAAAACTTAAGATGTAATTTACTACTGTGAGAATAACTTTTAGAGCATGTCTGGAGGATAAAAAGAAACTAGATTAAAACATGTTTGCAAATCCAACATCCCTTCATGATAAAAGTCTTGGAAAGATCAGGAATTCAAGGCTCATACTTGAACATAGTAAAAGCAATATACAGGAAACCAGTAGCCAACATCAAACTAAATGGAGAGAAACTTGAAGCAATCCCACTAAAATCAGGGACTAGGCAAGGCTGCCCACTCTCTCCCTACCTATTCAATATTGTACTTGAAGTTCTAGCCAGAGCAATTAGGCAACAAAAGGAGATCAAAGGAACACGAATTGGAAAGGAAGAAGTCAAATTATCACTATTTGCTGATGATATGATAGTATACTTAAGTGACCCCAAAAATTCCACCAGAGAGCTCCTAAACCTGATAGACAACTTAAGCAAAGTAGCTGGATATAAAATTAACTCAAGCAAATCAGAGGCCTTCCTCTACACAAAGGATAAACAGGC
>JADRCD010102804.1:8363-26680 GCA_019843815.1 Montemys delectorum | reverse complement strand
ACACACACACACACACACACACACACACACACACACTTATCCCATTATCTGCACATCTTTGGGATTGAAGAGAGAACAGACACACAGAGAGACAATCAGGGAATGGTCATTCCCTGACTTCTGATACAGATACACCAGCAAGGAAACTTGGAACATTTAGTAGATACAGCTAAATGGGAAGTGGGTTTAATATATGCATGTGAATGAGTGGATAACTTTATTGTATACAGGTAACAATTTTTCTAATCTCAGTAAGGACTCTGTAGGGACCCAAAATGAGGCTGCACCTAATGTGAACGCAGAAGCTCTCCAACTCTGGAAGGCCTTGCCTTTTGCATGAATTCCTATGCATATGGGCCATGCTCATATCAGTACATATTCACTCAGGACTTAATCAGATCCCCATATGTAAACTTTATTAATCTAGATAATTTTATATGTACACAAAATATTTCCTATTATTATCTGAAAAAATATAACAGTATAATTTTCTTCTTAAGTTTTATGTATTTAATCTCTAGCCAGTCTAGATTTATTAGAAAGGAGTAAAGATGACATCAATTGGTCATGAGTTTTAATTGTAAGTGGATGGTAACTTAGTATTTACAGTGAAAACTTAAATTGGGTTAACTTGGCATTATATTAATACTAGATTCATCAAGCAAGATCTGCACCATTATTTGTCTTACATTATATGTAGCCTAAAATGATTTTACATAAAGCATGATACAGAATCTGGCTCAATTTTTCTATATTTTCTTGTGAATATCCTAGACTTTAAAGTATTGTTATTGTCACCATCATACTGACACTAAAGGAGATATTAAAGCAAAAAATCCACCAAGCAGATGGAAGACTATATACCTAGAGATACTGCAAAAGACCCAGGAAGAACTTTCAGAGCTGGATGAGGTGTAATGTAAACCTGCCTTGCTCCCTCATTGTCCTTTTCTGGCGTTAAACTAAATTTAGTGTGTAGTCATGACATTATTTGGTTTCACTGCTAGGAGCAAGGGAACCAGGGAAATTGGACTCCTGCCCTCACATAGTAGTCAGCACAGAGGGATGCTGTAACTCATATAGAAATTGTCCCTGCCTACACTCTTGTACTGAAATCATGGTTTCAGATGCACTGTCTAGAGATGAGACTTTGGGGTTGTAGTTAGGTCATAATGGTTCTGAGCTGAGCAAAGATTAATATATTGCTCTATTCACAATTCAGTGACAATTCTAGGAACAATATAAATGGGATGAGGCTTTTCTTTGAAGTAACAACATCCTTGGTGGTATGTCTTTGAAGATGTCTTATTTGTATCTCCTGTTTTTTTTTTTTTTAATTTTTCTCTGATTCCTATTCATGGACATATGATGATGACTCTGCTCCATGCTTCCTATCATGATACCCTGCCCGTCTTCTCACAAGCCCATGTAAACAGAGCCATGTAACTTTGGGATGAAACTGATAAGCTATGACTCAAAATCACCATTGTCCCTTTAAATTGTATTTTTAGGTATTGTATTACAGTCAGAGAAATTGACAAAAACTGAAACTGTTGATTAATATTTGAAAGACTGATCATAAGTGATTGAACAAGACAATCCTAGTTTGAAAAGCTGGGTAAGTTGATTTTATAGATTTCCACTCAGAAAGTCTAAGAAAATCTATATTTTCTGAAGTAATTTTTTTGATTGAGCAGGTTGTATTTATGTAAGTACATACGAAAAAAATATCAACTAAAGAAAGAGACCATGATTTCAAGGGGTGTAGGATAGGAGGAGAGGAAAAAATGATTAAAAGATATGTTGTGTTCTCTCTAAAATGTATTCATTCTGAGGAGTGCATCAATGTTGTCTTCCACACTTACAGTATGACCTCCCATAGCAATAATATAATTTTCATATATAAATCCAGAGAATGAAAGAAGCAATCAATATTGAACAGGTATAGATATAGATTACAATTACATAGATCACAGAATTAACAAATTCTGTACATTTTGTTGATGATCTACGTGTGGGAAATGAACTTATCAAACAATGGAACAATGGATTAGAATTCATGTATTATATTATAAAAGATAGACTATATGTAAAAGTATAATGCTCAAGAGTTTCACACAACACTCTTAGCTGACTCTTAAATGCCTAAAATTTATGACTTAGATAACACATGAATTGCATTAAGACATGCTTTAGAGAAAGATACAATTTTGTCTTGTGGATATAGAGGTTGAAGCCAATGATTTAGAGATTAGACCTTAAAAACTTGTATAAAAAATTAGTGTGAAAATTTGAAAATCAAGGTAAATATCTTAACATAGTTGTCAATTATTTTTCTATTACAGTTCTAAATTCTTATTTGTAAGTCATTGACATAGAATAAATTTTGAATTAAGAAGGATAAATGTTTGAATTAAAAGGATAGTGATCATAACCACTTTTTATCTATTTTGTAGAATATGAAAAGTCAATTTATTGCATAATTCAGAATTCAGATACATCAACCATAACTCTGTTTGAATAATAAAAGCATAGTTTGCACCAGCAGCTGGCTCTTCTGTAATAAGTTACTAGATTACTTGTTTTACATACTCAGTATTTGCATAGATAATAAGTCAGGTTTTAAAGCCAAAGTGAAACTGCATGTTAGGAGATCCACACAGCTAGCAAAAGATCTGAAATGCATGTGTAGTTTTGAGTATCTGAAACTTAATATGTAACCCAAATGGAGCGAGAATCCAATTTCACTTGGATGCATTAGACTCTACTTCATAAAATGATTACGTTAGTGTGCCTTTATCCTCTTTGTTATATATTCATTGGGCAAAATTACTTACTTTAATAAAGAATATCACTGTAGCTATTAATACTTTTTATAATTATAAACTATAACAATTTTTATGCATAGAACTATAAGTACACTCGTGTGAGGCTATCCCAGACAGAGCTGTTAGCAGCCCACTTATGAATTTCTTTATGTTGATAACTTTAAGAACTTAATTAAATGAGCCTAAGAGTGATCTCCATTAAAGTTTATTGGGCTTTTCTGTGTGTAGAATGGCTTAGCGTCACTTTTTTTCATAATTGTCATAGTTTCATTTTATTCTAAAACAGGACCAATGAATTTCATCAGAAAAAGGTTATCAAAAGAAATAGCCACATGAAAACCATATGTATTATTACTCTATTTCTCCTTATACAAAATTCAAATGTTCAATAAATCTTTCTAAAACTTCTTACAGAATTACCAACAAAATGTTGTGTACTTTAAATTTCAAAATCTAATAAGAAAAACAATTTAGAAATTCAAAGCAGACTTTAGGAGCTGTTTTGTTTTATTTTACTATTTATTTATTTATTCATTTATTGTTTATTGATTGGTTTGATTGTGGACCAACTAATGCAAACTGTTGAGATGCTGAGTTGTGTTTTGGGGACATTTCAAGTGAAAAATAGGTAAGAACATAATCCCAGGAACTGCACAAAGTAAAGTAACTGAAACTTCCCCAATTAACCTGGAATTCTTTTGGGCTAGAATTTTGTGATACAAGTAACACAGACTTGATTTCATCCTCAACAGAGATCCAGGTTTTTGTCATCTGAGTGACAGAGGGACATTAACATATGAAAAGTAAAAGTGATTTGTTTCATTGAATTCATAGGCTCCTAACTAAAATGAATAAACTTTCTCATTGAGAAAGCTTTCTATCAAATTGGATTGAAATTAATCCTGAGAATTTTACACAATATCCATACCAAAGACAAGAAAGAGATACTGAAATTATCAAATTCAAACTAAAAACTGATGAGAAACAAAAGTGAAATATTTGAACAAAAAAATCAATAAGATGTAGTATGCCAATTTAGAAAATAATGAATAGAAATTCTGGAAGTAAAAAAAATCAATACTTAAAATTACTGGGGGCTTCTCATAGTCCAGAAAATGAGCTTTGCTCAGAAATAGAGAAGACATTGAAATCAATAATTTATTTAAAACCTTGAACTATTATTCTAAAATTAAATCAAACCTACATTTTTAAATAAGAAAATCTAACAGTTAAGTATGCAGAAAAATAAGTAAATTGAAGTGGACAAATATCAGGGTAAAGATATATGTTTTTAAATAGATAATAAGAAGGGGTGAGACAGATAGAAGGGAGCAGAGACAGGAGGGCAGAGAAGAGGAAAGAGAAAAGGACAGAAAGGAAGAGAGAGCAACCAGCTGAGAGAGAAAGCTTACATAGAAATTTAAAAGACTAAAAATTAGAAAAGAGAAAAAAAAACAAGAAGACTAGCTAATCATATGTCCCACACCTATAATAAACAAAACAAAAGAACAAAATAAAAATTGATAAATGTATGGAAAAATAATAAATTACCACTACTTACTCAAGGCAAGTAAACATGAGGAAGTACATTTTTATGAATTATATAAAATAATTAATTTCACAAATAATATATACACTGATGAGAAACAGATTTTTCAATCCTTTATTTAACAACAACAACAACAAAAAATAACCAAATGCCTTGATTGAAGTTAGACTTGGAAACGTCATTGATTTTAAAATCCAGGTGAGTTTCAAATCAATCTTTTACTTCATATTAACTGTGGTAGGAAGTAATTTCAAGAATTGAGATTAAAAGAATTCTAGACTGGATTAAAGTTCTGGATTACAAGAAAATGTGGACATTGAAGTGAACCCTAAGAGTTTCTTTTACTTCTTATAGGACAACTAGTCTCTGGCCTAAGGCCAAAGCATTATTTGTGTTTGGTATATGTTATTAGCACATACAGATGGGGTTGTAACTCTATGAAATATGTCTATTTTACACCCACCACTAATGATACATATCCTTGAGAACAATGATTCATTGATTGTTTAATGGATTCAATGATTAATAAATTCATAGATTCTTTAAAGATTATTTTCACAATTAATTTCCCTCTCCAAACACCTCCAGTTTTCACATTACAGGCAGACATAGGCCTCCTTCCAAGTATTGCTAGTATAATTTTCAGAGATTCCCTGTCGTGAAACTCTCAAGAACTTCAGTGGAGGAAAAGCAGGTGTCTTTAAGTTTGGGAACCTATCCCCTTAGCAGAGACCAGCTTTAATATGAGAAACGGGGCTCTAGCTGCTCATAGTCCCTCAAGACTTCCACTGCACCAATGGCCTCTAGTTTCATTTCTTCTGCACTCAAAGAATGAAATTCATGGACCACTAAGTGTAACTTTTAGAAAGTAGAAGCTGAAACTTATGAGAGGGAGGAAAGGCAGAATTCCTCTATTCTTAGGAAGTAGGGTGCAACTCAGCTGATAGCCTGGTGCATGGGTCTGGGAATGGTTTTAAATGGACCTAATTCCATAAGTAGGATAATGTATGAAAGAGCATCAGATGAGCTGGCCAGTCCAGAAGGCCCAAGCACAAGAGGTCCAGGGGGCCTCTTCTTATTTCCAGTCACATTATCACATAGAGCTCCAGACAAGTGTGCACAGTAACAAAGAACTCTGGCCTCCATAGGACTTTCTCAGAATGGCTGCTCCGGGGCTCTCACTCTACCATAATTCTTTTGTTCCTGTCAGTTACACCATGGTGTCTGCTTTATTTACTTTATCCATTTTTTCAGCACTCTGGGATTATATATAAGATAGTCAAAAATATACTATTTTTGAAACATCTAAAAAATTCTGAAACAATTTCAACCACATAGAACATATTATTGACCATTGTCCATTTAAATAGACATTAAATGATAAAAAGTAACTAAGTTACCCTGCAGTGAGAAACACAAAACACTAAAGCAAATATTTTATCTTAAAGTATTTACTAAAATCTGAGAACTTTTGCTAGGAGTAAAGATATGAAAGAAAAAAATAAAGTAAATGAAACAACAAAAACCATAAACAAACATGAAGGAAAAGTTTGTTTCCAGCACATGTAATCTTTTCAGCAAATTAAGTATAAAAGTTTCATATAAATTATTCCCTTTCTCTCTTGCCTAACAAACTGTTAGAATTTATTCCACAAAATGTCAGTGTACTGCAGAATTTTAAAGCTGGGTTTCAAAAAATAGTAGAAGTGATTGACCAGAATAAGGAGGAAAATTGACACTTTATGATTACAGTTAAATAAAAATGTAAATGAAGGAAGGAAATTATGAGGACACAAATTAATTAATTATTGAAAATAACACTTCTATATGGATCCATGGTATGGAAGACAAATTGCTATGGTCTATTTCTCTATGTGAGGCTTACTTAAAGTGATTCTCAGAGTACATAATAGCAGCAGGTGCTGCCCCTGAGATCCCCAGTGCCACTTCACTTTTACTAGTCTGTTGACCTTTTAAAAAAAAAAATCTTATTTCCAACAAGTTGTAATCAGTTGTGACTTCTTTTCACATTTAAATAATCGAAGACATTTTGAGATAGTAGCCATACCTGCCACATTTAAAGGGATTCTTATTTAGTAACTCTGACTGGCCTTTGTAGGCAGCAAGGTGGATTTGAGAAAAGGGATTGGTTCCTTGGCAGAAAGATATGTTCTCCATAATTTTACGACTATTATCACTAATGGCTATCAATTTTATGCTTTTATCATAAGAACCTCTCTCTGATTTTGTAAATTTCCTTTTATCTTTGTGCTACAAATCCCTTTCCTCTCTTACCACAGGAAGCCAAATAATAGTATTTACTATGTATTGTTTGAATCTCTAAGTATTCAAATGGGTATTACTGTGTATATACATATGGTATTAAGGGGATTGGATTGGGCAGTACATCTTATTCTGCTCCTCACTTACCCAGCTGAGCAATATGTTAAAAGGTCACTCTTGTTTCATTCTATGCACATCCACTCAGTTGTTCCTGTGTGATGAACCATTTGCATGGATCAGTAAAGAATTATTTGCATCACAGTTTTCCTGAGGAGTTATTTGCATTACAGTTTTCCTGTTAGTCTTCCATGGTCTCACTGTTTCTGACTCTGTATAGAAGGTTTTCTAAGGATAGGGCCCTCTGGGACGTATGGGCCTTTCTGCCCTATGATCTTTCATTTGGCCTTGGTCATATCACATTGATTTGTGGTTACTAGGAGACAAAAGAGAAAAACTATAATTACTCTGACAGCCTTCTCCTAGGAAATACAATAATGTCATTTCTTTCAAATTTCATTCATCTAAGAAAAACAGTCAAAGTCCAGCCTAGATTTATGAAGCAGGGAAGCAGCCCAGCCTTTCAAGGACTCAGACACCTAGAAAGTGACATTCTTGAGGACTAGGATGAAGAAGGCCATCTGAATGGACAAGAGAGAGCAGGGAGTATTACATAATTTAAACTTTATCGAACTCTTTGAAAAATTAAAATGTACGCCATTAATATAATAAAATGAAATATTTCACTGTGTTTTGAGGGCACATAAGGAAGAGTGCGAAGCTCCACGCTATGTTCTGAAGAAATAGCTCTACTTGAATTCATGAATGTGAAATGATATACAATTTTATTGAGAAAAAAGATATCATGAAATTTCAGTAGCGTTATTTTTGCAGTAAATGAGTGCTGACTCTGAAAAGTTTGATGAATCTCCGAAACTCTTCTTTCAGTATTCTGACGTGGTATATCCTTGATGATAGCCATTTGATACACATACCTCTTTATAAAGACCATCGATAGTTTCAAGGACTTACCTGTCTGTGGTTGGACCAATCACCAAATGTACTCATTTCATTTAACCAATGTAGCTGAGTGAATGTACCTTCAAGACTTTAGGAGTCAAAAACAAAAGAATGAAATAAGCCACTAAATTGGCATGCATGTTAAATTTAGTATTTGTTGACATGCATGTTGTCTACTCTATGGCCAAAAGAGCTAGAAGGTAAGTAAGTGAATTTTGTAATTGATATATATGTGAGGGGTAGAATCTATACTCCTCATTAAGTAACTCAAATTAATGTTAATACAGTTCTAATTTTAATTTTGGGTTTTATAATTAAGTGAATAAACCTAGAAATACCTAAATATCACATGTATATATGTGTGATGTAAGATTAATGACTGTCATTGACGTCACATCTATAATATGCCAAGAAATAAAGCAAAGATATTGTATATACTACTTTTTATTCTCCTCATCATATGTGCTGAAAGATAAACGTTTATTTTTTATTTTGATTTATTGTTTTTACTTTTTGAAATTAACTATTGTAGTGACAAAAACGGAAGGAAAAGCTTGGACTGATGACATAGCTCCAGACGCCTGCCTATAATACACAAGGGCCTGAAACTGATATTCAAACAAAAATAAAACAGGCTTCATAGTAACTATCATCAGCCAGGAGCGTAAAACAAGTAAGTAATAAATAGAGGAAAAATATCTGGGTGAAATGAGTCATTATAGAAAGCTACAGTTCTCTGATTGTGAATATCATTTAACAATCCCTGTAGCATTGTCAGACTTCCTCATGTTAAATGCTCAAAAGATTGTTTGTAAATTCATGGAAATATGTATATATAAATATATACTCATATATTTAAATATATATTTAATACATATTTAATATTTTTTTAAAAAAAAAAACAAGGTGAACACTCAAACTTCTTGAAAATGTGAGCGCTGTTGTCTATAATGGGGCAAATTTATTGACTTGACAAATAAATACCAGGTCTCCCTTTCATTATGGGCTTTTTCTCACTTCTCAGTGTGCACTAAGAATCACTGTGACTTTAAAATATCAAAGCCATAATAAGCCTCAGATAAATAAAATAATTAGATTATATTCTGTTTAAAATGGTGTTGGATTAGCCACATACAAATAAACTATAACACCATAAAATTAAACTATTTAGGAAGACAGATTAACAGCAAATTCACTATAGCATAAATGAGAATCTGAAGTCTGTTTCCATATTGCTGTAGGAAGTGTTATCAGCTACAAGTCCAAGGTACACGTCTTTTATAAAGGAATATTCCATGTCTCATTACTGTAACTCCTGTTTTACAAGTCTGCAACATGTATCAAAATTTGAGTATACTCAAAAATTTTCCCAAAATGGTTATAGCCAACATGATACCTACTTTATATATCAAACAGCAGGGAGAAACCAAGTCTAGACTAAGCATCTTCTTGAATCAACTAAAGGCAGTAAGTATAGGCCGGAAATGTTTGTCATCTGCAGTATAGTAGTGTGCTATCAGAGACTCGAGCATTCTCAGATGTGGCTTACTTCTGAATTAGACTCCTTGTAAAGACACTGCCTTAAGCAGATCCAAGCCAGCAGCAAAATGCCCAGTAACAGTCCAAAAGGTTTTGCATATTTTGTATAGATTTTTGCATTTAGTTTGTATGCAATTGCATAGAATAATTTTGTTTTCTCATGAATCTATGCCTCTTTGAAAGTCCGTAAACTATGCATGCACAAAAAGCCTATCCTATTTCAGCCTAGGAACCAATACTTAAAAAAAAAGTCTGCATGAAATGGACTTAAGAGATAAGCTCTTGAAAGACTTTTGAACAAGCTTCAGGAATGATTTCAGTTTAAGGTTTTTTTTTTTTTTCTTGCTTACAATGAAGTCAACAAATAATGTGTTATACTTGAAAATTATTTTAAAACATATATGGAAAATACAGATGATAGAAACAATATAAGAACAGATGAGCAGTGTCAATGATGAATGCATTTAGGCTGCATGATTCTGGATTTTGTTACTCTTGTTATTTTGATTTCCCGTAGTTGATCATAAGCTGACTGGACTATAGTTAAGTTATATACTTACTATTTTAAAGAAAACATGGCACCACTACTACCTACAGAAAATCTTGAATATATACATATATATGTATGTATATATATGTGTATGTATATGTGTATATATATATACATATATATATAAATAAATTTTCATCTCTTTTATTTGACCCCCTTTCTTGAAAAAGTACACATGGTTGTAAATATGTCCACTTATTTTAAACTTTTTCTTCTTACATAGTTTGGTATCTTAGTAAGTATATTAAATAGGGAATTTTCCTATATCCTTTTATTTACTAATAATACTCTCTATAAAAAAATTTTGAAAGTAGGTGACTTGATTTCATTAAATACTCTAAAATGAACTGTTCAATAGAACATATGTATTACAAGTATCCATCAGAGCCTAACTTACAGTAATACCCATTACTTAAATATTTATTTCTATATATTTAAACACACACAGCAGTTTTATATGAGAATAAAGGTACAGTTTTCCTCCTGCTTGCTAACTATGGGCTTAACACTATGATTTATGTGTCCAGTGAAATATTGACACACAGAAAGCAGAAGCTAGAACTGTGCCTATAGAGTTGTGTTTGGTTTTGTACTTCAACTATTGTCATGAAAAGTATGCATTAAGTCAAACATACTGGTCCAAGCAGGATTAAAAACACTTGAACTGATGAACCCTACTTCTATAAATCTACCAATTAGACATGTGAGCAGTAATAAATTATTGTTATTTGAAGTCATTGAACTGGATATGAATTTCTACACTTTCAAATAAAATAGATAAGTGGCATTCTGCAAATATAATCATTGTGTATTTAATGCTATATAAAATAAATATGATTGTATGTGTTAACGTGACAAAATGTCACAAAAAACTCTCTGTATATAATATATATGATACAGGACAAAAAGATTTGCTATTAGCCTATGATCTTCATGGCAGAGCAGACTTGCCAGTGAAGAGTAGCTGAGAAGTATAGATTTTGATTCACAGTCAGTAGGTCAGAAGGCAGATAGAGAAAGACAGAGACAGAGACACAGAGATACTGGGCCTGACGTGGGCTTTTGAAACACCCAAGTGCCACATTTCTTCTAGTAAGGCCACACACATTCCAACAAGGGCACACCTCCACCTCTTAATTCTTCTCAACCTTAACTTTATCAACTGGGGACAACTAAGCATTCAAATATAGGAGCCTATGAGGGTAAGTCTCATTTAAACCATTACATTTGGTTTGCTTAAATGCTGTTGAACTACATGTAAGAGAAGAACTTTTAGCTCTTATTAAAAAAAAAAAAACAATGGATAAAAATTGTTTTGTCTTGTGATTTTCTAAGCATGAAAAATCCCTTATCTTTTACTACTATGAAATAGTATAGTAGGATAAATCAAAACAACAAGTTGAGTGCTTATTTGAATCAAAATATTTTGGAATAACAGTATTTTTTTACATTTTAAAACAAAAGCAATAGGATTGCTAGATATTAGAAATATGAGTTTATGTGTAATATATTTTTAAAATATCACTAAAATGTTCAAAACATAGACCCAGGATAATTTCCTAGGGTTTTCAGAAAATAGTTATATTTTATCAAAAGTAATGTACTGTTAATTTAAACTTCTCACTGTTTCTTAGATGCTACATACATCATAATCACTTTCATTCCAGGAAGTAAATTTTAACTCTGGTCACTAAAATCAGAATTCAGTGCTAATTATGCAATCATGCAATCCAATCAGGAAACACTTAACTTCTTGTTAGGTTTTTAAATCATTTCACTTTTACATCACAATCCGGGAAGCTTTCTTGCTTCTATGTGGCTTAGCTCTTTCTTAAGTATTGAAAATTATGTTCTGGGAAATGAGTGTGTTACTTTTCACAGTCACTGTCTGCTATTCATTTTCTAAAGTTGAGACTTAAGACCAATCAAATAAGAACGTTTCACACTTTCAATTTTGGCCCCTGATGGGCATCATTTTGCTTCTAGCTTTTATGAGTTTGACTATTTTAAAATCTTCACATAAGGAAAGCCATGGAATGTTTCTTTTTATGTGACTAAGCTTATTTTGTGTTGTTTAAGGAACTTACTGTCAAATGTGTAATTTCTTCTTTTTTAAAGGATAGGACCACATTATTAATTTTTCTCAATAGTCTTTGTGCATCACTGGACCTTAGTTCTTTGCACATCGAGTCAACTTTGAGTAATACTGCATCAACCATGGGAATGCATAGATCTCATTACAATTGTCATTTCAATTCTTTTAAATACACACACAGAATTCATTTCTGGATTATAAGAAAGGTTTTTTTTTTTAATTTTTCAAAAGATTATCTTTGACCATTATTTTTATTGTCACCTCCACTACATCTAGAAACAGGTAAAGGATTGAGCTTCTCGAAAGATCTCCTGAGGGTATTTCTGGAAAGATTAGTTGAGGAAAAGGGAACCTCCAACCCAGGCAGTATCTTCCAGCAGGAGACCTCGTTACAACAAGAAAAGTGGGGCGAGCATTGTTGTTTGTCTGGCGGTCTCACTTTCCTCTGTCTGTTCCTGCTGTGATCATACTCTAATATCAGAATCCAAATGATTTGGCCTTTCTATGAGGAATGAAAACTAGCAAGTCTCCAGGAATTTTACTGTCCTTCCTCACTAGACTGGAACTGCTCAGGTATCTAGCTTCACAGGCTACCCAACCCCTGGATCGTCAGCCCTTTCAGGTTACAGACAACTAAAGTTTTGAAGACTCAGCCTGCATTAGTTACATCCAATTTCAGTGCATTTCTTTTTGTTTTGTAAGTCTGTATGTACATATATATTATGGGTGCATGCATATGCAAGATAAAGGCCAAATTTCATTCTTTTATCTGTGAGCACCTATTTTTTCTCAATACTACCTGTTACAAACTATTACTCCCCATGTACAGTCATGACATCCTAACTTAAGCACAGTTGATGATATATAAATTAATTTCAAACTTTAACTATTTTATATAGATGTATTTTTATATGGGTTGTGTGTTGTTTGATTACTTTATGTTTTACATATTGAAATTACATAATTTTCTCAAAATTATGTTGGTGATTCCATCTTTCCCTTTGGTATGAAGTTTAGGATTCTTTCATATTTCTACACACAAAAAATACCAGCCATATTTTAACAGCATCAGTTTCATTGGACTTATAGACCTATAAACCACTAAATGGTATAAAATCTTGTAATTCATGCAAATAAGATATATCTCCATCTAAAATATAATTTAGTCATAAATATACTTTTGACAATTTATTTATCAGTGTTTTACAAATTTCATCACATCAGTCTTTGACCCCTTTGGTTATGAATTCTCCACAAGAATTATGTTCTTTTTGTGCTAGTGTATTAAGTATTTTTATTGCTTTACTTTTTTGTATAGTTTGCTATTGATGCATAGAAACATGGCATATTCTGTATGTTGATTTTATCTTCAATTTAACATTTCTTTTACTAATTGTGACCAGTTTAATTGTGTTATGTTTCTTCTGTATCTAGAATCATTTTATCCACAAATGCCACATAGCCTTCTGTATTCTGCCTTTGGATTCCTGTGCTGTGTGGGATAGCTGAAGCCACACGTCAAGCTTTCTTTCTCTGATTCTACAGGAAATGCTTCAGTATTTCACTCACTTTGCCGTTACCTGTGGATACTTTAGATATGGCCTGAATTTGTTAAAGTTTCCTACCCTTCTGAATTTATAGGGAACTCTGTCCCATGGAGAAGTATGTAATTTCATCACATTTTTTTTTTCTGAATCTACGAAGTGATCACATAATGTTCATACATCATTTTCTTAATGTTGTTTATTTCATTAATTCATTTGCATGTATGGGAAGTTTTCATACCAGGGAAGATCACATTTGGTAAAGTTGAATCTTGAATGTGCTATTGGATCCATTTTACGAATACTTTGTTGAAAATTTTTGCTCATGTTCATTAGGTATATTAGCCTGTAAAATAGACATTTTTAGTGTCTTTGTCATTCATCTTAGAGTAATTCCTGCATCATAAAATTATTTTGAAAAATGTTTGGTCTTCCATTTTCAGAAAAGTAGGTATAATCATGAAATTCTTCAGTAGAGCTCACAAAACTGTATTTATTATAGAAATATATTTGCAATAACACCTTAACTTCAATATTATGCAAAACTCTTCCAACTTCCTGTACACCTAATGTTAAAACAAATTACATCTTCAATGTAGTATATTCTCTGTTTTAAATGTTTATCTTCTATCTAGTATGTAAAAAGGAAAACTGAGCTGAAGGGGTTTGCAACCCCATAGGAAGAACAACAATATCAACCAACCAGACTCCCCAGAGCTCCCGGGGAGTAAACCACCAACCGAAGAGTACACATGAGGAATCGAATCTATAGCTTCAGCTGCATATGTAGCAGAGGATAGTCTTGTAGGGCATCAGCGGGAGTAGAGGCCCTAGATCCTGTGAGGGCTGGATGCCCCAGTGTAGGGGAGGTGAGAGTGGATGAGTTGGGGAACACCCACATAGAAGCAGGGGGAGGGAGAATGGGATAGGGGATTTCGGGGGTGTGTGTGTGAAAGGAGATAACATTTACATTTGAAATGTAAATAAAGAAAGTATCCAATAAAAAAAATTATACTAAGTGAGGCAGTGGTGGTGCACACCTTTAATCACAGCACTTGGGAAGCAGAGGCAGGTAGATTTCTGAGTTCAAGGCCAGCCTTATCTACAGAGTGAGTTCCAGGACAGCCAGGGATATACAGAGAAACCTTGTCTTGAAAAACTGAAAAAAAAAAAAAAAGAAAAGAAAAGAAAACTGGTTTGTATGCAATGATCTCATGATTGTAGGATTGCATAATCTCTGTACATTTGCCTTTATCAGTAAGTTTTACTGACCTATGATCTTCACAGTAGTATTGAGACATGTCACTTCAACTTAGAAAACTCCCTTTCATATCTTTGAGAGGTTAGATATTTTTTTGGAGGGAGAACATTCTGCTCTTTATGTTTGACTAACTCTAGTTTTCAGGTATAGTGTGCATGCATGTTTGCCAGTATCTGTGGTAGAAAAGAGGAAAAGATAGGATGGAAATACTTCAGCTGACAGGTTTGGAATGAAGAAGTGTACTGCAGTGTAGGAGAGTTTGCCAACAGGTTGTGTGTTACCTCAGAGACTATAGGAAGCACATTCAGGAGATGGTGCTTGGACCTTAACTGCTGGATAATTTCTACTTTCAAGCTCTCCTCTTACACTTCCTCATGGGTGATCATCTTCAGTCACACATTTCCCTCTTACATCTTGTTGAAGACTGACTGTCTTCTCAAAACCTCTGCATATCATTTTCCTCATGCAGATTCTTCAGCTCCTTCCCCTCTCTTCTATACATCATTTTTCTCCCTGATCCATTATTGAACTTTTTTCTCTACTTCATTCATAACATTTTTAGTCATGTTCTCTTTTACACCAACACATGAACAAATATGCCTATTTTCTCTGTACTTAAATGTATTTATAATAACATTTGAATTATTGCCTAATTATGTCTTTTTTATTAGAATGTAATTTCTATATCTCATATATCAGGCATTAATGAATGAATGGAGCAAGGAGACTAGGGGATTGGGAAGAAGTTTTATGGAAGAGAGTGTAATGATGCCTCCAACTCTGTAAAAGCAGGATAATAAATACCAAACTGGTAATCATTTGACATTTTTAACCGAAGGATGTAAAACCATCTGTCAGGGATAGGGACATTCCAGAAGGTTTTATACAAATATTGGAGAGGGAAGTGGATAGCCCCTGAGGTCCTTCCTGAACTTTATATTCTGTGACTTGAAAACTAACTTTGTAATACAACTGACTAATAAGTTAGAAATGCCAGCATTTAAAAACAGTCTCAATCATTCTGAGACATCCATGTATGAGCCCATTGACTGCTTCATATTATATTCATGGATAAAGTTGCAGATATATGTGATGATATTATTTTCTCATTTTTATGATAGGATTTTGAAGGTTCATACACAGTTGGTTCTCATAGAAGGGAAAATATGTAGAGTGATATAATTTTAATTATTTTATCTGATATTTAGAAACAAAAATGTTTATATGACTGAGATGCCATATGTTTTAATATATATATATATTGTTTAATATTTCAACCAGGGTAAATATATCTACATCCTTAAATGTTATCATTTCTAAAACTTTCCATGTTTTTTCTTTTTCAACATTTAAATATTTTTAGCATTTTCAGTAAATATTATAGCATATCATTATTTTATTACATTCACCTATCATAACATGTCAGAAGTTTGCAATATTATCTCTTAGTATACATTGATCATACTTTGGTCATATGTTTCTTATCTCACTATCCCCTGGTAAGTCATAATTCATCTGACTTTAAATGTCATTAACATGTATTAGATTCTAAATATTACATAAATAGTGCAATGCTTGTCTTTCTGTGCCTGGCTTAGCATGTGCTTAGTGTGCTTAGCATGATTTCTAGGTCTAGCCATATTGTCCAAAATGACAGAATTTATGCTTTTATACATTTTAATACTCTAATGTGTAATTGTATGTGTACAACTAATTGCATTTTCAAATCTATTTAAAATTTTTTATAATATAATTGTGTTCATATCATTTCCTTGGTATTTTGCCACTTTTCCTCTAATACCTCCTGTGACCCTTAAATTCTTACCCTTTTCTTTATCTTCTCTCTCTCTCTCTCTCTCTCTCTCTCTCTCTCTCTCTCTCTCTCTCTCTTTCTCTCTCTCTCTGTATCTATCTTTCTATCTATCTATCTATCTATCTATCTATCTATCTATCTATCTCTCTATTTCTATCTCTCTCTCTCCATCCATTTATCTACCATATATCATCTATCTATTAAATCTGATTAGTCCATTTACTGTTACTTGTATGTATATGTTTTCAAGTCTGACTCATTCCAACCATACAAATTATATATTAAAAATAATATTGGACTCATTCTCCTTTTTTCTTCAGTTATTAATTGCCTGGAGCTTTTTTGCCAAGGAGAAAACTGTGACAACACATTTTCCATGTGGTTCAGCCTATGACAGAATTATAATTTGAATCCATTTAATTTCTACTACCATCAGTTCTATATAATTGTGATTTTGAACCTAAGACTCAAGAGACCTAGATGCTACTATCAAGTGAAATTTTGATGAATTTATTTCCTTTTAGATTGTTTTTAATTACATGTACATGAACTTCTTTGTGTTAGTTTTTCCAGGTGATTACTCATGCCCATGAAGGTGAGAAGAATGTATCAGATACTTAGTAGCTGAAGTTAAAAAAGTATTTGTTTCCATTTATGTGCAAAGATTAACAAACTCACTCAAATCTTTTAGGTGAATTAGTATGACCTCTAACCATCTTGCCAGTCTTTTTATAAGTATATTTTAGTATTCAATTTGACACAGAAATTAACTAGACAAAAATAGCATATTCTTACACTATATTTATAATTTGAAATTTAAAGTTATGCTTTGGTTTTAGTCCTAATGACAAGTGGTAATTTTTATTTTATGTTTGTGTTTTCTTCAAATAAAATAAATCATTGAATAGCTATGTTTATTTGTTTCTAATAATGTATAAAACTAGTAAGAAAAACAATCATTTAATAAGATATTTGTTATCCATTATGGGTGATAATGACACAATAATTTCTTCTTTGTTATATTCATTCAAGTTATTGATTTTCAATTTTTGGGTTTTTTTTTGTTTTTACTAAAAATAGATTTGTTTGTCATACAATATATCCTGATTACAGTTTTCCTTACCTTTATTCTTCCTAGTTGCTTTCTACAATCCCTTCACTCTAATCCACTCACTTTGATTTTTTGAGAAAAGAGCAGGCTTTTAAGACAAAGTAACAAAACATGATAAAATAAAATATATTATGATGAAGCAAAAACTATCATAATAAAGCAGAGGATAGCAACTCAATAGAAGAAAAAATGTTGCAAGAGCAGGTATATAAGTTGTAAACCTACTCTGTCTCACAGTCGGGTATCTCATAAAAATACTGAGCTGACAGCTATAATATATATTCAGAGGCCCTGGTATAGACCTCTGCAGGCCCTGTGCTTTCTAGTTCAGTGTCCATGAATTTGCTTAGTTGATTCAGAAGGCCTTGTTCTCCTGGTGTCCTCCATCCTCTCTGTGCCTTAGTCTCTTTCTGTTTCCTCTTCCTTAGAATTCCCTAAACTCTGAGGGGAGGAATTTGAGGGGGACTTACCATTTATACTCTTTCTTTTACATAATGTCTGGCTGGCTGTGGGTCTCTGTATCTTTTCCTATCTGCTGCCAGAGGAAGGTTCTCTGACAATGACTAGATAAGGAATTGATTCCTGAATATAATAGAATATATTAGGAATCACGTTGTTATTGATCTTTCTTTCTCCCTTTCTTTCTCCCTTTCTTTCCCTGTTCCTTCTTCCTTCCTTCCTTCCTTCCTTCCTTCCTTCCTTCCTTCCTTCCTTCCTTCCTTCCTTC
>JADRCD010102803.1:0-13227 GCA_019843815.1 Montemys delectorum | reverse complement strand
TTTGTGTATCATTTCCTGACCTGTATACATCATCATGCATGCCAGCCAAAAACATACTATCACAAGATGCATGGCAAACACCACACTGTGGGTGTATGGTGCAATTCGTGACTGCACAGAGAGAAACACCTCAGCACCAGACTATAGTTACTAGTTAACTTGCTTAGAAGATACTGCAAGTTCCCACCCTACCATCTCCATAGCTACTTTCAGAATTCAAGCAAGTGCTATAGAGCACAAAGGTCACATGCCTTACAGACTGCTTCCTATAAACTAAGCTTACGTAAAATGGCTGCGGTTTTAGTTTCTGACACAGACCTTTCCAGGTGTTCAGTAGTCAGCACCAGAGAAGGCTATTGTAAACCACAAAGTACTAAGCAGTGACAGCGTGCCTACTAGCGTTTCAGAAAATTCTTTCTCTATTTCCATTAAAAATATAGAAAGAAAATGTTATGAAATAAATGCTAATGATATATGCAAAGAAAATGAATTTTTAGTTTGGATTTCTATTAAAAGATATTTATTGTATTTATTTAAATTCCATGACAAGAAAATTACATTAGATAAAATAAATCTTAAAACGAAAATTAAAAATCTTCCCAGTTTTGGCTGTTATCTGCCTAAATTTAGTTCCAGTGACATACAAAGTAAACTATATTAACTTCATCTCTCAAAGATTTGACAATTTCAACATAAACTTTGGAGATAGTTAACAAGGAAGCTTAACTTTATTAAACAGAAACGCCCATCAGAACTCCATGGAGGACATATAACCATAAATGTAATGGCCCTGCTAAATGGAATGGTGGGGGTGTGTGTGACCACAAACTGTTCTTGGATAACTAAACAGGAAGTAGCAGGTTTGGAGGCCACTAAGAACAGACCACTGCCTCTAAATCACCTTTGGGCCCTGAATAACCACATCGCTATTTGCACACCAATATTAAGAAAAACAAGTGTCACACCTGCCCCTTCCTGAAGATTTAAAATGCAAAAATAGAACACAAAATAGGTATCTAGGCTTTGACAGGGACTTAAAGGGCAAACCAGTAAGGCACTGCTACATTGTATAGGGATTTTTTTGTTGTCTTTACCTTGAATGCTCTTTACTACATTTTGCTTGTTTGTTTAAAAAATGAGGAATCTGGGAGTGGTGGTATACACCTTTAATCTTAGCACTTGGGAGGCAGAGGGAAGCAGCAGGTCTAGAGGACAGCCTGCTCTACTTAGAGAGTTCCGGGGTCAGGGGGTGGATGGGGGGAAGAGAGAGAGAGAAAGAGAGGGATAGACAGAGAGAGACAGAGAGAGACAGAGAGACAGAGAGACAGAGAAACAGAGAGACAGAGAGATAGAGACACAGATTTGAGTTCTAGCTCTGACATTGTTTGGGGGAGGGGTTGCTTTGGGGTTTTTTTTTTTATTTTTCTTTTTTCTTTTTTCTTTTTTTTGGCTACTCGTTTTTTTTGTTTGTTTGTTTGTTTGTTTGTTTGTTTTTTGGTTTTGTTTCTGAGACATTTTTCACTAGTTAAAACATAAGATTACAAAGGCACTATAGTTACTTCCCATAAGAGTTACTCCAACTTGGCCCATCACCTAGTCAGGAAAGCACTCCCCTGAAGAAATAACTATGAGTTCAGTGGGGTAAGTATTCATACACAAACCTTTGACATCTCTACATGCATAGCAACACTTGCAGACCCTCACTGCTAAACCTGCTGGCTTTTCTGAGCTCTAAAAAGAAGAGTATAATTTTTCTTTTCCATGTATCTCTTTGGATACAAGCTCAAATCCTAAGGCTACTTACTCGGATGCTATGCTCTGTCTGTTCCCTCCTCTCTACCTGTCTATTTTCTCCCTCTCCCTCTCCCTCTCTTTCTCTCTCTTTCTCTTTCTGTCTCTCCCTCTGTATCTCTATCTCCATCTCTCTGTCACACTCTGAAGATTCCCACCAGCTACCCATTTGCTTATACATCTCCACTGCTCAGCCTGCCCACTTTTTCCCTGAGTTATAAATCAAATGTCTGATTTTCCTTCCACCTCTTTCTAGCTTTTCTTTGGATACTGGTCCATATCCTACAATCTGTTTCTCATCACATTTTGGTGATCCAAACTCTTCCTCTAACAGATCCCCGCCTCGCCCCATGCAGATGTTCACATACTGTCCTGATATTTTTCTTTCAGATGCTAATAAAATAAACCTAGCTCTTCCTTCTGAAACCCCTATCAAAATGAAGCTATTTGTATATATTAAAATATTCAAAAGTAATCTAGTGTTCACAATTTCATCATCAGAGAGTTTCAACAGGGAAAATACTGAAACAAAACAAATTAGAAAGGATTACTTCAGAAATAGCTATTTGTAACTGCAAATTCTCAGGCTTGCAAAGAGAGTTCCTGTTCACTGCAAGTTTTCAGGAAGTACAACAGTCAGGAGTAAAACCTCTCAAACTAACAGGAAGTTTTATGCCAAAATCCATGTTGATGTGACCCATCCAGCATAAACATAACATTTCCCCGTACTGAACAGTGTTTTGGATTTTCTTCTGGCTAGTCTTCTCACAGGCAGCATGACCAATGAGAATGTCAACATAATCTAAGCAAACTGACATAAGTCTACAAGTCTTACAGAGTTTTACATGAGTTTTTAAAATGATCAATTATGAAAACATCTCAAGCATTAGGGGACACAGCCAAACATGCTTATTAAAAAGGATAAACAAGAAACATCTTGTTTTTGTGCTATGCAGTAATCCCATCCCTATCTGCAAATTTGCTTCCTGAGTTTCTGCTCAACTGCAGCTCCAAAATGTCAACAATTTTCTTGACTCTTTCAAGAAAAAATACAGTCATAAAACTTATATGGCAGTATGCTGTTATAATTCTTTTACTTTATTAATACTTTATCATATTATATATAAATTGCAATGGTTTTTCTTATGTGTATGAGTGTTTTGCCTGCATGTATGTCTCTGTACCATGTGTATGCCTAGTGCCTCTATAAGCCACAAAAGGGTGTTGGAAGCCTGCAAAAGAGTTCCAGATGATTGAACAGACATGTACTTACTGGAAATCAAAGTGTTCTTAACCACGAGGCCATCTCTCCAGCCCCTACTGAATTTAAAAGCAAGTCAAGCTTTGTAAGTGAAAAATATTGTATGTGTGTATGTGTATGCCTGAATCTATCTGTCTGCCTGCCTCTCTCTCTCTCTCTCTCTCTCTCTCTCTCTCTCTCTGTGTGTGTGTGTGTGTGTGTGTGTGTGTGTGTATGTGTGTGTGTGTGTGTATGTGTGTGTGTGTGTGTGTGTGTGTGTCTGTATGTCTGTGTGTGTGTTTTACCACTTTCTGTGGTTTTAGTAGTTTATTGGTAGCTTTGAAATATGTTCCAAGTGCCTAAAGAAACTAAATATGCTAACACAAAAGGAATTCTGTTGCAATCAACAAATACAAAGGAATAGATACAATCATATGACCTAAGGGAGAACAATTTGGAAGAAAAAAATATTTCGGAAGGTGGAAAAAGATACGTGCACATACAGGTTATGTGAATAAACCCAAGTTTGATAAAGAACATAACCTCCAAGTATCTACTGAGCAAAATAAAGAATAACTGCCAAGTGACCTGTATAAACATTGTTGAACTGACAATTTGCAGCTGAATCCCAAAGGTTATACCTGGAGTCTATGCAGGAATGTTAGAAGGGCTTGGTAAGCTTTTAGCATGGCTGCCTCAAGTAAGCATAAGAGAACTTAGAGGAGAATGGTAAAAAATTAGTTATATCAACCAGTTCAATTAATTCCATTAAACAGGTTGTTTAAGCCAGGGCATAGCATCTTTGGGAATGGGGCATATGTAGATCAGCAGTATGTTCCTATTAAATATTTTTGGTTTATTGTATATCCGCTGTGCAAGTTATCTAATAAATAAAAACAACAATCTCTATTTACAAGGTTTAATTTTTAATGCACTAGAATATACAAATTCAAATCACTCGGTCCCTTTCAAAATTATAAAACTCTCACAATGGGGAAGAATGGGATGGAACTGATTTCTCATATTGCATATGAAAGCATATATATGTATATATACATATATATATCCAGATATTGCATATGCATTGTTTATATACAGATTTACTTATTAAAGGGGTACTTATTGGATGTATTTGTAGTAATATATGAGTTTATTATTTTATAGTCTCAATTTATCTATACTTTGTCATTGTTTAACAAAATATAAATATATATTTTTATGCTCTAACAAAATGATAAAGTTGGATAGGTGACCCACTGTAAATGAGAGAGCTCTAAGTAGATAAACCCTTTCGGTTGAATCTTTTGTTTTGGAACAATATCAGAAGAACAAAACAAAAGAAAAAAGAGAGAGAAAAGAAAGAAGATACATCTTATTTTCATGTTATTTGTAAACTGTTTTCTATTATAACATTCCTACTTTGAGCTATATATAAGTACTCATTGGATAACTGGATAGCATACTCTCCCAAATCCTAATCATTTTAAATCAGTATTCGGCTATGAAGAGTCTTGTCCTTAATTCCTTGTACAATTTCTTGCAAAATACTTCCCTCGATCACTCTGGCGCTCGGAGCAGGAGCAAGGCTAAGGTAGAGCAGTCTATATTCTATGTTTTGTGTTTCTTACTTCCTGTCAACTCTGATTACTATGCCAATGCTGACACAAGACAAGTCTTCACTGTTTAGAGAATCTTGACATGGACGAATATGTCTAATCTATCCATAAAGAGGGAAGTTTAAGGACTGGAGAAATGGCTCAGTGCTTAAGAGTACTGGTTCTCTGCGTCCACAAGGGAGCTCATAACCATCTGTAGTTCCAGTCTCAAGGGACCCAATATACTCTTTTAACCTCCAAAAGCACTAGACACCCATGCTTCACACATACATACATATAAGTAGGCAAAAATTCATATGCATTAAATAAAGAAATCTTCAAAAATTTACTTTAAGAATAAATTTGAACCAGGTGAAGTAGCACACACCTTTCATCTCAACACTGGTAGCAGGGATAGGCAAATTAATATGGATTTGAAGCCACTTTGGTCAAAAGAGCAAATTCTAGACCAGCCAAAGTTACCTGGTGTCAGGGTTTGGATGAGAATGGCCCCCATAGGCTTATATATATAAAGATGTGGTTCCCAGTTGGTGGAACCATTGGGGAAGAACTGGGAGGTATGGACTTGTTGCAGGAATTGTATCAGTAGGGGAGGACTCTGAAGTCTCCAAAGACTCCTGCCATACCCAGTTCACTCTCTCCCTCCGCCTCTAACTTCCACATCAAAGATGTGGGCTCTTGGCTGTTCTTGCCGCCAAGCCTTTGTTTGGCCATCATGTCCTTTTAACACCTGAAACGATAAACTCCAAAATTAAATGCTCTTTTTATAAGATGCATTGGCCATGGTGCTTTATCACATAGTGAAACCTAACCCCACCTTCCAACAAACAAAAAAACAAAAACAGTGAAGTTTAACTTTCAACTACATAGCTTGCATCATAAGTTAATATTTACCTTAAGTTGAAAGTCTTTGTTCTAAGGTTCACTGTGGACTGCAAGGCTACTGTGTTACACAAAAATGAATAGTCTGAATAAATACTGTGTGGTTTATATTTTTTCTACGTGTTAAAATTAATCATCCAGGCATGCTGAGATATATCTTTAATCACAGTAATTGGGAGGCTGAAGCAAGAGGATCTCTGTGAGTTGAGGATATTCTGGTCTAAGGAGTTCCAAATCAACTACTTTTACATAGTAAGACCCTGTCTCCAAATACATATATAGGCCAACAGACAGACAGACAGACAGACAGATCAAATGATTATCAGAACGTACATCCTTATCTTCAAAAATATTAAAATTGTATACTTAATTACATATTTTTCCTATGCACTGTAGGAAAGCACGTTTTTAGTATAGTGACTTAACATAGGGAACTTGCCAACTGACTATATAACCATTCATGACACTTAAAGCAGGAGAGTCAGAGTAAATAGCTCAGTGAGTAACATGCATGCTCTGCAAAGAGGAAGAACTCAATTTGAATCCCTAGCAACTATGCAAATCCAAGCACAGAGGTGCAGTGTTCTATATATGTTCCCTCCTTGACTTCCTGCTTGATTTTGTTATGAGCCTAAAATTGCTGTCTAAAAACAAAAGTGTCTTTTTAAAAAATGAACACAATCCTTGAGGTAAGAGTTTAGTTAGACACTGCCACAAAAACCAGTGATTGTAAATGCTGAGAATGAGTCCCTGTCAAGGTAAGGGAACATTTTTAAAACTGCAGAAAATGTAAACAGAGTATGGAGTAGATCAGCCTTTAAATTACTCCAGGACTCTATTATCATTTCCTCTCGCATGCAAAAAGTCAGAAATTCATACTAATCTTTGCACTGTATGCAAAATTGCCTGTGTGACCCTGTATATATATATATACCCACAAATACACACCACACACACAAATCCCACACCATTGTCATACAGAGTAGCCAGACCATTTGTAGGCTAAATCTGCCACATGAGATGGGGAGTCGCTACAAACTCAGGGCTCCTCCCTTTTTTCCTTTTTGTAGATATGGAAGACTAGAGTGAAAAGGGGGAAATTAAAAAAAAAAAAGTAGGTAGGCTCAGATTTATCTTCACAGTATCAAATATATTTCACATTATACAAATAGATCAAAGATCACTGACAAAGAAACTAAAAATAGTGATAAGTGTATTGTAATGATAAGAAGAGGAAGGAAGCGTGCTGTGGGAGATTAATCCTCTTCTATCAGAGAAGGAAGTCAAAAGATAATATGTCAAATAAATAAAGGAAGACATAATGGCATATAGGCCTAATATTTGTAGATACAAAGGAAACTACTAGGGAAAAAGTGTCAGAAGATTTTGGAAAGGTCACCACTAGCTAACATTCACACATTAGAAGGGATAAGGCATGAGTTACCACTTTTTACTGCAGCACTTTTTGCCACAAGTACTGATTATACAAAAGATAACAGCCGTGGAACACAAAGGAGTGAAGTAAGATAGCAAAGACATAGCAATTAGAACCCAAATCAGCCTCTTTGTAAATCATCAGGATATTTAACAGAGTTCAGTATCCTAATAATTCAATATCTAACCAGACAATCGCTTTAGATTGTCAAAGATATTGCAATCCATTTGTTTTAAGTGTTAGGTGTTCCATTTTGTCTTATCTTTATCACAGGTTTACTTTCTATAAAAAAAAAAGAAAATCAACCTGGAATAGAAGCATAAACAGAAAATGCTAGCAAATGTGGCTTTCGAGTGGATTGTTCCACCTAATAACTATCTAGATAAATATAGATGTTTTAATTTTTTTATTTCGTGTTTTATACATATGGATATCTTTTCTGCATGTATGTCTATGTACCACAAGAGGATGGAACTAAAGTTAAGTTTATGAGCTATGGTGTAGGTACTTAGAATTGAACCTGAGTCCTCTAGAAGAACAGCCAGTGAGTGCTATTAACTGCTGAGCCACCTCTTCAGACCATAGTTACGATTTTAAAAGGTAGGTGGAGAGTTGTTGCGGGCTTTGTTTTGTTTTGTTATTTTAAGACAGGACCTATCTTGTAGACCAAACTGGTCTTGATCTGCTGATTCAGCTTCCCAAACACTGAAATTCTGAGTACATGTCATTATGGCTACCTTAAAAATGAGTTATTTATTTAAGCTAGAAAAAAGAAAACGAGATTCATTCTCACCGCCTGTGCTCTCTCTGATATTTCATCCATGTGGCTTAATGTGCAGTTAACATAATAATACACAGGCATTCAAGCTCTTTGCATCATCAATATAACTACTCAAACATACAAATTCTAAGACTAATATCCTACCCAGTAGCTGGTTCTCATCTCAATCTATGGTGATAGTAGATTTAGGGTAGGATGATGCTACATATGAGAACCAAAGATTCACTAACACTAGTCCTCAGCATCTATGCTAATCCATGCAAATTAAGAAAAGAAAATAGAAATGTCTTCACTGACCTTCAAAGGTAATCTAGAATCTGAACACCAGAGAAACTTACAAATAGAACAATAAAGCAGCAATCACAGGAAAACTCTGAAATGGCTGACCCGTACACACCCAAATTCTAACCCTTTGATGACACATGATCAATCATCATTCAAAAGACACAAAGAGCCAGTGGGTAAAAATTATGATTTCTACACAGAACATGTGTGGGCAATTCTGGCTGCCACAGATCTAAAACTCCAAGCACTCCAGAGGCTGAAGTAGGCAAACAGTTCTAGGCCAACCTAAGCTACATACAGATCCTGTCTCTCTTTTAAAAAAAGACAGTTATTATATAGAAATAGTTCCAGAATATCCTACCAGACTTTGCTTATGAATGTACTTAGTAATTTCCCCAACAAAAACCCTTCTACAAGACAAAGAAGGAAGACAAAGGAAGAATATCAAAGTATAGACAGAGAATCCTTCTCACTTACAAGGAGGAGTCACAAATGTTTCAAACAGAAGCCTTGGATAAGTTATTTAAAAATATTTAATCACAAGAAATCCATCATTATATATTAAAGTCATTCCCTACTTTATACTTTCTACAAGATAAAATGTCCATATTCAATAAGGCCCTCATCTGCCATAGAAAGAATGATGTACTAAAGTAATAATTTATGATTAGTAATTTATAAAGAATTAAAATCTGACTACTATGGTCATTTGACAAAGTTTTATTCAAAGGCTGGTCAGCCCTTATTATGCCTAGTAATGACTAAAAAGAAGTGCTCACTAAAATTTCAATTCTCTGCTTGAAAAATGGTGTTTTACTATATACGGATTATATAGACAAAATAAAATACCATAGACAATTTTTAAAAGGTGGTTAAAATGAAAAATTACTACAAGTAAAGAACTATCTTTAACATGTTATTATAATTGACAACACTAAAATATACATTCATTTATCAATTTTTTAATGCAGAGCTAAGGCCTTTTTGGCTCATCAGCTGGAGTTCAAAGCAGCCTTTCTCACAAAAACACATCCTAACATCTGCTGTTTAATATCCCAGATTAGAGAACCTACAGACACTAGTAAAACCATATGACTCCTTTTAAAGTACACTGGGTTTTTTCCTAGGCTTTCAGTTACCTCCCTCATGCTTATTTCAGTAGCAATCTTCATAGCTGCCATATCAATTCATGCAAAAGACTTCTGAATTTTAATAGATTTCTTCTCCCTGCATATCTCATCGACTTACATATTTAATTAAGTCATATAACTACAATAGCAATTACACTTGGCACACACTTACCCACAGTCATATGGAAGCAAATACAGTGTCCATTCTACTCTTTGACAAACATACAACTCAACACACAAGAACAGAGTAAAGAACTGTAAATCAATGCTTTTAAAGATAGTCACCATTTGCCTCAATGACCATTGTTTTAACTTATATGTCATATGTAAATATTATAGGTAAGAACTACAAAATAGCTTTTATGCATGCATTAAACCATTAATGAATATTTCTTTTATTCCAAAGGCTATATATGTAATACCAGACTAATGTAAGTACTATAAATGTGTCCCTTGCCATTTCTCTCCTTTCAACTCCAAAAGCTTTTTGCTGCATTTTAAGAGAGCATTCAGGAAACCAAAGAAACTCTGAATAAGATGGGCTACCTCATGAATCCAGGGCATGAATTAAACGATAGAAACAAGTTCTGGGGGGGGGGGCGGGAACCTTGCTTAAAATACTCAATTAGTGTTTGAGGCAAGGTTCCAGCCTCAACGATGACAGGGGTTAAAAATGAAATATAACTGGTCTTAAGATGCAGTCTCCTTCACAGAGTTTGCAATTAGCTTACCTGATGCCCACAGTTTAATACATAATACCACCTAAAAAACTAGGTACAGTGCTGAACACCCGTTAAGTCCACCACTTGGTAAGTAGAGATAGAAGGATCAGGAGCTCAAGGTCATTTCTGTACACAAGTAGTGCAAGTATAGCCTGGGTTACTTGAGAAACTGTCTTGAAATGTAGGAAGAGAGGCAAAGGGAGAAAAAGAAAGAAAGGAAGGGGAGTCAGGAAATAGAAAGAAAAAGTGAGAACAATTTTTTAAAAAAAAAAAAAATATGTCCAGAGGAAATCCTTAAATCAGAATAGTTTAGGGTAAGATTCATTGCTTACCCAAAACACTCTGTTTCACCATCTCTGTTTCCTTCTTTGTGTTCTCTGCTGCCTAGTTTCCCAAGCAGATCATCTGTGCCTGCAAAGGTGATTTTAAAATCATCAAGTCATTTCTTGTAATTAAGAGTTCCGCTACCGAGCAAGGATGAAGAATTTGGAAAGAATAAATGGTAGGCAATTGAGGAAAGTGAAAAAGTAGCAAGCTATTGAGGTGGGAGTCACAACAAGAGGGGAGGTTCAGAATAGGGAGCACCATGAAATGGAAAGGGGCTCTGAAGTGAGAGGCACAAAGATAAATGTAATAATTTCAAAATATAGCTTAGGGTCAGCTCAGAACCTAACAGAAAGGATGGGACTTTCTTCTTTGTTCCTACATCATATGGCACATGTCTGCTTCCACAGCTTAGGCTGATACTATTAATAAAGTGGCTCATCTGCAATGTAGATTAAGTGGGATTCAAAAGGGGATGCTACCCTGGAAAAGTAACCTCCATTCAGAACATGTTCCCAAAGAAACAATTTCTTACAGATAAAAACAGAAACAAAAAAAAAGGTCTAGCAAATACTTCTTACAATATAGCATGCTCCCAGAGTCTGCAGATTAAAGAATACACACAGAGCTGAATTTGAAATGCAGAAAAGATAAAGGGAAAGAGAAGATAAAGTTCAGATTTGCAAGAAAGAAGCTGTTGTTATTAAATCACTATGTCATTATGATGTCCTACTGCAATGTGTCAATCTTTGCTAATCTGTAACCCCTTTGGAGACAAATCTTATATCCTCTAGGGATTCGAAAACACCTCTACACAGGGATTCTGTATATATCTCTGCCCTAGTTAGATTAAGGTTGAGGACACACTGTTTTCTGTCTATTCTTGCCAGCTACAATTGAGTAGATAATTTTTTTAACCTGCTTGCATTAAGAAAGGACAGTGTAGGCTTTTGAGTATGCTTTTTCAATGTATACATATCCCCCAGGAGACTCTCACATACTCCATCCAGGAATCAACTTCTCAAACAGAGGAGGGTATCTTCCCTCCAGAGCAAGCTGCATCTCAGTACCTAGCAGTGATGCCTCAGAGTCACCTAACAGTCCTGTGTCTTTGAGCAAACTCACCTCCCTGCATTCCACTATGCCTGTTCGTAGGTAGCCCTGTGTGAATGAGTGAGTGAGTGAGTGAGTGAGTGAGTGAGTGAGTGAGTGAAATGCTGAATGGGTATATGTTAGCATAGGCATGCCCATGTCAGGAGCCCATAGCTTCAGACACACGGGACTGGCAAAGCCTGTCTCACCTCTGGGATGGGGCCCAGAGGGATGGTAAAGTCTTCCTCCGGTCCATATGTAGATGTTGACAGTGTGAACAGAAAGTGTCCACCACAACTTTCTCCCCTCAGGTACTTAATTAAGGTCTAAAAGCTACTTGAGTACAGAAACTGCTCCTACTGAGATTAGCTAAACTTACCTCCTTGATTTAGTTGCATACCATAAACCCAACTGTTATGTAATAGTCCCACCTTTTTGTTCAGCTATATGCTATGACCCCTCATCTGTCTTCTACTACATGTAATAACCATGCTGAGCTTCTACTGTGTTGTGATTTCTCCATCAAAGAGCCCAAACCATGTGGCCCAGACTTTCCTGTATGTCTTTGTATTTGTCTGCATTGCTGCCTTAATCAGATCTGTGTCCCTGGAGTTGTGCTGAATATGGCACTTGTTCTTCGGTCTCTCATCCAGGTCCCACCACTAGTCAATCACTAAGACTGTTAGTTTCTAAATCCTCCTCTTTCTTTTCACCATCACAAGTTTCAGCACCCAGCATCAAAGGCTCATTTCTTTCCTATTCTAACATCTCTTACCTTCCAACCACCCAGCTCACCTCTTGCCAGTCATTGCTCCTCACTTTTCAAAATATTTGGATAGTGAAGCTGAAGATTTGAAAGCATAAAGATTCTGAGTATGGAGCCAATCACACAACACCCAGAGGAAGCTCCACACCCAGGCACTCTGACACACTCAGGATCAGAGGTAAGGAGGAACTAACATCTGTCCCAACACTGGGAGTAACTGGGACCAGTGGGACCAGGCACACAGGAACTCCACCAGCCCAGTGACTTGGGTTCCATCCAGTCTGTCTGGGCTGGTGTCCAGAGTAGACTTTGGGTGCAAGCTCTGCAGCCAGTCCCACAACACCTAGAGGAAGCTCCACTCCCAGGTGACCTAACAGGCCCAAGATCACAGGATCCCAGAATCACAGGATCACAAACACAGCTTGACTCTAAGGAGTTCTGACACAACCAGGATCACAGGAAGGACAGGCTCCAGTCAGATTTAGCAAGGGCAAGTAGCACTAGAGATAACCAGATGGCATAAGAAAATAAACAACACAAACCAAGGTCACTTGGCATCATCAGAACCTAATTCTCCCACCATAGCAAGTCCTAGACACACCATTACACCTGAAAAGCAAGATTCAGATATAAAATCACTTCTCATGGTGTTGATACAGGACTTTAAGAAAGACATAAATAGCACCCTCAAAGAAATACAAGAGAATACAGCTAGAAGCCCTTATTGAGGAAACACAAAAATCCCTTAAAGAACTACAGGAAAACACAATCAAACAGGTGAAGGAAATGAGCAAAACCATCCAGAATCTAAAAATGGAAATAGAAACAATAAAAAAAAAAACAGAAAGAGAGACAACCCTGGCCATACAAAACCTAGGAAAGAAATCAGGAATGATAGATGCAAACATCACCAACAGAATACAAGAGATAGAAGAGAGAATCTCAGGGGCAGAAGACACCATAGAAAACATTGACACAACAGTCAAAGAAAATGCAAAAAGCAAAAAGCTCCTAACCCAAAACATCCAGGAAATCCAGGATGCAATGAGAAGCCCAAACCTAAGGGTGGATAATAGGTATAGAATAGAGTGAAGACTCCAAAAGTAATGGGCCAGTAATTCAACAAAATTATAGAAGAAAACTTCCCTAACCTAAAGAAAGAG
>JADRCD010102801.1:0-13796 GCA_019843815.1 Montemys delectorum | reverse complement strand
AGACACCCCCACACCCCAGCAAGGGACTGAGATGGAGGAGGAGTAGGTCTTGAACTCCCTGCTACAGATAACAAGGACAGCAGCCACCCCACAAGGAGGACGACAGCCAAGAGCAAAAGCCACTCACAATGTCACTTCCAGAAAGTGAGGACACAGAAGAAGCAGAGGAGCCTGAAGACAGCAGCTGGGGACTGGAGAGGGACAGAGTCAGGCGCTGGGTGTAAGGGGAGCTGGGCTCCCGGCTCTGCATCTGCTCCCCATTGCACGTGGTAATTCTCTCCTTTATCTTAATCCTGTTGTCTGGGGCAGGAAAGCAAAGTGCAGGTTAGTGGTTAGTGCAATGTGCCACAAGCACAAGGCTGCTGAACTCTGAATGCCACATATGTGACTAACAAACCAAACCTTATATCTGAATTAATCTAGTTTTAAATGTGTATCAAACTAGTTATCAGAAACATTAAAATTTGTCCAATGCTGATGTATAAGGCTTAATCTGTAGCTGTCATAAACTATAAACATAAACCAAGTATTTCCAATATCATTATACAATGTAGAATTCTGAAACATAAGTACACACTAGATTTCTAAGCTTTGGAACAAAAACTATATGCATCTCAGCCATTTCTTGCCACTGTGTTGAAGTGTACCTTAGTTTCATCAAATGCAACACTAACAACTACTTCCATCTGCTCCTCCCCCTCGTTTACTGCAGAGCTTACAGAATGGATGACCTATCAGAAAAGGTAGAAAAGGGGCTGCTTCCATAGCTTGAAACCCCACGAGAGGGCAGGGCTGCTTCTGTGCTGTGGTGAGAGGGCCACAGCTCACACTGTCGGTGTCTCACCGAGGTCTGGAGACGGGAGGATTCTGCTACCCCACTTGTCTTTGATCCACCTCCGGTAGTCTATCACTTCCTGGGTGACTTTGATGATTCTTCCTAAAGTACTACAGAGAATAAGGTTGGACAGAAACACTAGGTGTCAGTTGTGAGGTTCGTTACGGACAAGAGAAAGCATGAATTCTGACATGTTTACAGTCATATAGACCATGAGCTCATGATACAGACAAAAGTAGAAGTCCTTAACCAAGGTCTGTCTACAAATGATGATGGCTTCAATCCAGTTTAAGGGAGCCCAGCCTCCCAGGCACAATGGCCATGAAGTCCTGACATTTTGTTTCCTACTGCACAGGTGAGGAGAGATACCCAAGTGCCCATCACAGGCTAGTGACTAGCCTGCAACACTGTGTATGGGCAATTGATGGAAAGCCCCAGGCTCATTCCTAACAGTTTCCTGAGGCAGCCCACCCCTGAACAGACATTCACACGGCTGCTGATAGCAGTCCATTCAGCCCATGTCTCCCCTTCCACTCTTGTCTCCTCCTGCTCCCCATGCCTACATACTATAGTGGCTAAGCTGAAGTTAGAGATAAATATGTCTGCCTACCACTAAATTAGACACTGTAGACTATCCTCAACTGTAAACTAAAGGACAGCTAAAACAGTTGTAGAGGCAGATCTGAAGCCACTCACAATCCAAGCATGTACACCTGACAGCTGCTAGACAGGCACCAACCAAGGCTTTCAAAGTCAGGAATCTGCCCTAATACAGAACACCCCAGGTAAAATACCACCCAACTAAGAGATGCTCAGCCCTAGGACACGGGCTACCCCAAAGCCACCCTGACTCCCCGAAAAGCTTTCTTATTATTAAAGTCCACTCAAGTATGACAGTGTACTCATCCATGTCACAGAAGCACATGCTAAGAAAAAGGTACACCTGTTACTCCACAGGAAAAAGGAACCCAGAACCAAGGCACAAGACCATTACCTTTCAGAATCCCTGTTGGGGTAAGACCTGGCGAGTGGTGACACCGCATGGCTGAGCACAATGTAAGCGTAGTCAAATACCTGCTTCACCTGCATGGCCCCATAGGAACTCCGCCCAACATCGTTTCCTGCAACAAAAAGGCACTGTCTCTCATACAAGGTCCTGTGAATAGAGACTCACCACCAAATGCCTCCCAACTACAGCAGCTCAAGCACCAGGCATGTAAACACAGCCCGGAGTGAGCTGCCGCTGACTGCAGTACACAGGCTCAGTGCTTCAGACTCTGTGACCGGTCTACTAAAACGGAAAAGGGGCAGTCACAAGTGTCTGACAGTTCATGGAGTCTGCTAAGTCCCCAGGTAGCAGAAAGGAAAGAGAAAATAAAAAGGGGAAGCTACAGCACAAGAAAATCCAGAATACCCAACACACCAACCAGCAGTGTAGACTTGGCATGATCAATATCATGGTATAAGCCCTGAGTGGCACACAGTGTGAGGGGGTTGTTTACTCTGAACACAGCATCAGAACTGGAAGGAAGCCCTTTCAGGGAAGAATGCTGTAGATACAACCTCACAGAGCAAAGCAAATGAAGCTAACACCAGCATCAAGAGGAACTGTAACTCCTACATAGAGTCACTGCTCAGTCACCGCAAGTATGGGATTTTTAGGGAGGATATTGGAATTTCATCCTCCTAGACACAGCTACAGTCCAGGAGTAATACAGACACACTGAAATAGAACCTGAAGACATGGGACACTCAAATGGGTGACACACTGTTAGTATGTTCCCAGGAAAACCCCACCTCCCCATCTATGGGATCCATCATGCCACTAAAAGACAGCTGACTAGAATTGTCTACATTCTCTTTCAATAGATTTTTAAAGAAATTAATCTCATCCTAAAATGAACAGTTTAGCCAACCATTGGATTGAACTCAGGGTCCCCAATGGAGAAACTAGAGAAAGGACTGAAGGATCTGAAGGGGTTTGTAGCCCCATAGGAGGAACAACAATATGAACCAACTAGAACCCCCAGAGCTCCTAGGGACTAAACCTCCAACCAAAGAGTTCACATGGTGGAACCCAGCCACGGCTCCAGCTGCACATGAGAATGGCCTTGTCAGACATCAGTGGGAGAGGCCCTTGGTCCTGTGAAGGCTTGATGCCCCAGTGTAGGGGAATGCCAGGACCAGGAAGCAGGAGTGGGTGGGTTGGTGAGCAGGGGGAGGGAGGAGGGAAGGGGGGGTTTTCGGAGGGGAAACAAGGAAAGGGGATAACATTTGAAATGTAAATAAAGAAAATATCTAATAAAAAAAATTTTTTTAAAAACTTGAGGCTGGGCAGTGGTGGCGCACATCTTTAATCCCAGTACTTGGGATGCAGAGGTAGGCAAATTTTTGAGTTCCAGGCCAGCCTGGTCTATACAGAGAAACCCTGTCTCAAAATACAAAAAACAAAAACAAAAAAAGAATGAGGATAGTAAATAAATAATGAACAGGAGCAGAATAATAAAAGAGACTGAATACAAATGAAAGCACAAACTGGGATCTGTGAGTACTGTGGACAAGGCTCCCCTAGCACTGAACACTAATGTGGCCAGCTCAGGAGAACATGGCTGCAGCGCAGAGCACAGTTCCATGAGAGAACAAAGCCTCCTGTCATCCTGCTGCCACTGCCCACCCTGATCCCATCACAGCATTAAAGCCTATCACCCAAGACAGGCTCAACAGGCATGTGCGGAGTCGAAGAGTAAGCACCAGGAAGAACCATAACTAAACAAGGATATGCATCCATTATCAGATTGGTAAGGACTTAAAGACCAAGTGTTGCCACTGTGGGTGAGACAAGCACCCTTACGATGCCAACGGAGTGGGGCTGGCTCAGCCACACATAAAGCAAGAGCAACATTCAAACAACACAGGAAAGCCATGGAGAAACACCTGCAGGAGACCCCATTCTTTACTTATTGGCCCATGCTTCTTTCCAGAAGTGAATGTTTTCTGTGAGGATCCCCCAATTAGCCTCTTCCTAGTTCTGATATTTACAGAATGTAAACATTTTAAAACACAGTAAACTAGTCAGAATCAGGACTCCTGAAAGTGTCCCCACTGAGGTCTGCTGGTACAGAAAAGCCAGCACTGTGCTCCCAGCCAGAGGGAGCAAGCTCACCAGGCAGTAAGGGGTCCTCAATGCACAGCATCGACGGTCTATACCCACTGGTCATGGCTTTCATAATCTCTTCTTTGGCGATATAGGCACCTCCTTCCTTTATTCTAATACCAGTTTTCAAGTAATTAAAATTCCTTCCATAAAGTTCAAAAAATTCTACAAGAAGCATTCCCAGGTTTTCATCAGCTCTCCGGGCATCGATTCTTGGATGTAACTGTAAAAGCAAGAGACCCACAGGCATATGAATTCAAGCTACATTCCAAAAACACTCACCTGGCAGCCTCTCCAGGGACCCACTGAGAGGTCCCCACTCGTTAGCATCTGAGAAAATACAAGCTGATGGCAGTGGAGGGCTTGAAAGAAAGAAGACATCTCAACATCCATTCAGACCATGACATCCAAACACATACATCTAGTTACCCTCACGCTGCCAATGGTAAGTTTTCCACATTCTGTACAACTGTCATCTGGATGGTGGCTGCATGGTTCGTATTAATGTCATCATAATGACATGCTACCAGTAGGTGGCAGGATGAGACTGAACAGTGTCACAATCATGTGGACCAGGATGGGAGTGGTCTGAGCTAACTCTGCCTGGGAACTCTTTCACACATCACTGTCAGGCTACTTTACCACCACATTTTGTTCTAGCAAGCCAGAGCCTCATTGTGATGCTTGCCCACGGTCCCTGATAACTAACTCCCAGGTGCCTGCAGCTTTACAGACCTGAGTTGCCCACTACAGAATGAGCTTGTGCAGCCTCTTACTCTAAGCACCCATTGCTTCCATGGTCATACAGAGGACTCTGTTCTTTGCACAACTCTAGATAGTGATGGTCAAGCCTCTCTAGAGTCCAAGTTCTAGTAGCACAGGGCTGAAGCATGACTGTGGCCCTCCAGGAATGATCCGTCATAATGTCAGAGTTCTGCCCTCTTCCAAAGAACAGGGCGGTCCTTTTGCCTAGCCTTTATGTCCTTGCTTTTGAGCCAAATCAAACACTCAAGGCAGCCCAGTACAGGGCCTGACCTCCTTCCCTCAGGCAGCTGTGAGATAAGCAGGATGCTACACCAGGTCCAGCCTGAGGTGGGTGGTCTCCAACAGACATAGGAGGAGGAAGGCTATCCCATGTCCATAGCTCTGGGAGGTCTGACAGCCAGAAGGACCCCAGTAACAGCACACCAGGAAGCCTTGGAAACCCCACTCAAGGTAATACCACCTGTCCTGACACAGTATCTGGAACATACTACCTCAAATCAGGGGCACTTGAGATATAAAAAGAAGCCATTAAGCTAACAGTAATGTCACCCACTGTAGTGTGCTGTGAAGTGGCACTGTCATATTAGAAAGGGTAAGCTGCATGTCGCTCACAGCTCAGCACTGTGTGCCTCTGCCCTGTCACACCTGGGGACGAAGTCTGCACCAAAGCTCACGAACACACAGTCCGAACTACAGTCTGACTTGCAGCAGCAGTGTCATTGGGAAGAACAAACCCTCAGCAAGAACACACAAAGGACAACCAGTGATATACATGTGGACATAGACTTGGGCAGCCATGGGGACATACAAATACTTTCAGTGATATACATGAGGACATACACTTGGGTGGCTAAAACACACAGGCAAATGTTTTCTCAAGCAAATATAAATGCCACTAAAACTTTAATTAACATAAGTACTATTTTGCACATGAGTCAGCAGGTATAAGAGCTCACATCTATAATCTCAGTACTCTGGAGCCTAAGACAGGATACTTACTACTAGTTCAAGGCCAGCCTGGGCTACAAAGTAAATTCCAGGTCAGTATGATTTATAAGTGAGAGATTCTGGCTCAGCACCACCAATCAACCAACTAACCAGCAAGGAGAAGAGTAGCCCTTGGGAGGCCAGCTGCTGACGGGTCAGCTCCTAGTGCTTCCCTCGCAAAAGCAGAGATGACATCGAATTTAAGACCAACAACCATAGAAGGCTTGCCAGGCAGAGTGGCTCACATGTACAATCTCAGCACCAGGGAAACTGAGTCAAGAGGACTGCCATGGGTCCAAAGCCAGCCTGGGCTACACAGTGAGTTCTAGGCCATTCAGGACTAGAGTGACTTTATCTCAAAAACACAGAAAGGGAAAAAGAACATAGAATGAAATTTTTCTGTCTTGTTCCCATGTTGGTATCTGCCCTTTATTCTCAAAGTTATTTGAGAATAAATTACAGATAAGCACCAGTGGAAAAGGCTTTTTATGATTTATATAGGAATAAACTAATTCTTGCTCTCCTGCTCCAAATGAACAATCCACAGTTCTCAATATAGTAAAACTCTGAGCTTCCTGAAGCACAGACAAGCATCACCTAACATCTGAAACCTCTACCCACAGAATCAGCCTACAGGAGGGATGTCGACCAAGAAAGTGCTGTGATGGGAAGCAGGAAAGGGAGCTTCCGCAGCCCACAGGGAGGGTGAGGGTCACCACTTCTACCTAGAGCACAGTGCAGAGAAGGCCCACTCACCTGCAGAAAGCTGATGGCCATTAAAATGAGGCTGTAGGAGCTGATCCCGCCTGTGAAAACTTCATTCAAGTCCCTTTGTAGGAGGAACTGTTTCAATACTAAAATCAAGTATGGCAGTAGCGAGTACTTCTGCAAAACCAAGAAGAGGCATACAGGTCAGCTGATAGACTTTTTTTTGTTTTAATTATGCTTGCATGTACACCTGCAGGCCAGAAGAGGGCACCAGATCTCATTATAGATGGTTATAAGTGACTGTGGGGTTCCTGGGAATTGAACTGAGAAAACAGTCAATGCTCTTAACCTCTGAACTCTCCCTCTCCAGCCCCCATAGCTGATGTACTTTTAAAGGGACTCTAGACAAACTTCCTGTGAGAAAAAGAACTCCTCACTCATTCTCCTGTCCCTTTCCCCTCAAAAAAATCTGACTCCAATTTTAGGCTTAAGGATTCACACTAGCTGAGGGAGTAATGCCCTCTCAGCCCAAGCAGCGACTTGGTCACTGGGACACAAGAATCCCAGCACTCAGTAAGCAGGTGGCTCAGCCCTGAGCAGAACTAGGGAAAGCAGGGACACAGAGCAAGGGGAGGGGGCAAATACTCCTGCCAATCAGATAACAGAGGAGGGGAGGAACTGACAATGGAAAGAGACCACAGGACTGGCTATGTCGGGCTGAGTGCCAACGCTCAAAGCTCCAGAAGGCAGCAGCTCAGTCACGGACCACTCTGGAACTCACAAGCACTGAGACCTCTAAACTGAGCCAATCTAGACAGAATCTGGCAAGTGAGAAAGCAAGTTGGGAGTGTAGCACTGAGCCAGGAGCAAGGTTATGCACTAACACATGGAACATTTCCCCAGAGTGATCTACAATAAGCAGTCAGTCACTCAAAGCCAATCAGAAAACAACTACACACTTCCTGGGTGCCTCCACAAACCTCGTGACAGAACCTGGAAACTGTACTGTCTGTATTGCTACCAATGATGCATTCTAAGGTTTTTAACATTCATGAGAAAAATGAGTAATAAGGTCTCACACCCCTGTCCTTACTGGGGACCTACGACAACAGTACCTTCATGTAATTCTTGATGAACTCTGCCGCCCGCACGCCAGTCTCCATGTTAAAGCTGATGTCGACTTTAACTTCAGTCTCCTGATCTGTGAGCTTTATGATGGGCACCTGTGAGGACGTAGTTGACAAACTGCTGTGACATTAACGTCTCCAGACAGCCACTCACCATTCTCTCTTCACAAAAGGGAATTGGCAGTCATGAACGTCAGTTTTAAAGAGAAGGGCTCTGTTGGGAGTTACTCTCAATGGTCACTGGAGGCCCACAGGACATCCATGACCTGTCCTCTCCTAGCAGAGCTCCCACCCTACCATCTCCTGCAGGCCAACTCTGAAGTGGGACAGCAAGAGGGAAATGGGAGCCTGAGAAAGAGAATGCAAGTGGGAGGTCTGACCTGCACCTGCACCACACCACACGCACGTCTGCTCTGTAAAACCAGAGGGAAGGGTTTCACACACTGAGAAATATACAGCAGCACTACCATTCTTACTTTGGAGCAGCTGTTGTAGAGACAGGCTGCACCACACACAAAGCCTTACACTTCAAGATCCAGATCCACGATTATCACCGTGAATGCTCAGCAGAGAGAACACACCCCCTCAGCAGCTGGGATGTGACACCTTCAAGTGACTGAGGACAAGGTACACATTTTTCAACATGCTGAAGCAGGGAGTCAGGAAAGACTAAACAGTTATACCCAGCATTCCTAAAATGCTCTGTCTGGATCTTGAAAAGTTCAAGATCTCAGGAACCTCAGGCTATCCATAAGCTATTCTATATCTGAACAACAATACCACCAGCAAGGCCCTATGTGCCTCCTTCACTGTTAAAGGGCCTCGTTTCACAAACTGCGCAAGTCTGAGTGGTCAGAGTGGCTAAAGCAGCTGAATTTCTCCTTGGATGAGGAATTAAAGACAAAAAGAATAAACACAGCAGAGATGGACCACAGTAGAACCCTGGCCACAGAGAGACACTGGACCACAGTAGGACCCTGGTCCACAGCAGGACCCTGGTCACAGCAAGGTGTCACCTCTGCCCAGGTGTTTAATGGTGTTCAAAGCCTTTCCCTTGCTATTCATGTGGGTATTTCCTCATGTGCCTGCCTGTCAGTTGAAGAAGATCAAGAAGGCAACAAGGCCTTATACATCTTACCCAAGGCAGAGTTCCAGTGGATAAAAGGCAGTATGGGAGCCAGGCCTAGAGGGACGACTGCTGAGAAGGGACAGTCCAGATACATTGTGAAGATCCAATCCACAGTGGGCATGCTTCCATCTAAACACTCACCCACCCCAGGCATAAGTACCAACAGAGCTTGCAGCCAGTGGATTGAATTCACACTTTTCCCAAAAACCCTACAAACAAGGTAACACACCAACTCAAAACTGAAACACCAGCCCATGGCAGCAGAGCTGGTGACTGGTGCATACCAGGCCACAGACTGAGATCATAAGCTGTCTAACCAGAACCACTTCCATGAACCCTTCCAGGAATTTCTTAGAAGCAATCTCATCTTCCAGCTTCCCCTGAGATAACGTCTTTCCTACGTAGACACAGGTCTGGGCAACTCTAGGTTTTCCTCCTTTGGTGTAAGCTAGTGTGCTGTCTCCCTCCCTCCCCCCGCCCACACACACACCCCTAAGCTGCACACCAGGGCAGCAGCATATGGAATGCTAACTTCTCCTTAGTGATCCACTTCCTTGCCTTATTCCATGCACACACATAGACACAAGTCTGTCTTTTACGGCTAAGAGTAAAGATCTCACAATGAAAACAAGTCCACTTATCACCAAACAGGTTCTCAGCTGGTAAATCATGAAGATGGTAGCTGTAACGGTTATACCACAAAAAGACAATCTTCAAAATATAACCAGTAACCACTGTAAGGAAAACCAGAGGACACTGACCCCACGTGGGGACTCGCATTCAGGTGAAGTTGTCAGGCCCCCAATACTCACTGTAGCTTTGTCAAGAACTTTGATGGAGCATGGCTCAGCCACGTTGTGCTTCCGAAGGGCTTGTTCCAACAACTGTAATGGAGGACGTTCCCATTTTCCAAAGACAACCAGGTCTATGTCACTGGACAGAAGAGAAACGTGTATGAGTCACAACATCCCTCCCCAGGAGGTGACTTCCCATGGGGAAATCCAGCACCACAGCATGCTGCCTCTATATCAACAAAGTCCCTTAAGCACCTAAGCCTTGAGCACTGAATGCAGCTCTCAAGTCATCTAAGTATATAAAGCCAGAGTGAAAAGGGCCTCAGAGTCCCAGTAACCAACACCTGAAATGGATAAACTGTTATCTATACTATCGTCACTGACTCCTGCTTCATGGCCTGGAGATCCCTGAAGACTTTTAATCTACTTGGCTTCTAAAGCCCTTGCCCATGCCAGCCTCTAAGTCCTGACATCACAGCCAATTGCTATGCTAGCAAGCTAGCTCCAAATGCTAACCAGCATGTACAACAAAAACCACCTATACATTATGCATATGAAAATATGAACCCAGAAGACAATTTTAGGATGTAAATCTGACACTTCTTCTACATAAAGATCTTCATGAAATACTGTTCTAACAGAATTGTGCTTGAATGTTCATTAACACTTTCTATTCACTACCACAATCCCAAAGATTCCCACCAAAATGTGGCCCCCAACCAATAGCACAGGCCTTTCTCCTTCCTGAGGTGAGTAAGCTCTGAGGCAATGTCTTCATAAATGGATCAAGACCTCTGTCTGCTACAGAGGTAGGTTTGTTATAAAAAAGAAAGTTTGACCCAATTACGGCCTCTGAATCTTAGACTTCTCAGTCTCCAGAACTGAGAGCTAAATAAATGTCTACAATTTACAATTCAGCTAGCCTGTGGTCCTGTTTTATAAGCAGCAGGAGACTAAGGCAGTTCCCATTCATTTTCTGCCGAATGCCCAACATTTCTGTTCTGTAAGAAAGTAAATGCAAGAAGAAAAATGCCAAGCAAGCGATCTGCTGCCTTAATACTAAACTAATAAACTTTACTTTCTGCCTATTTCCCAGTGTTCCGCAATCCCTTCCTTTAGCTGGCTATTCAAGCCTCAGAAGCACAAAGACACCGCCACTCCATAAGCCACCACCCAAGTGTGTCATCAGCGTTGACACTCACCTTGTTGGAAGATAGAGGCCTGTACTAAAGCTGCCAAATATCTGCACCTGAAAGAGAAGTCCCACAGTTCAAGTCAGCATGCCCCCATCATGCCTTGCAAAACATGAAGACAAACAAAACCAGCTTGGACATTAGAGGAAGAAGCAGGTGAAATGCTGCAACAAACAGAAAATTCTTTGTAAATTTGCATTTACATCAAAATTCAGGCCAGGTGATTAGCTACCTGGTCAGCTGACACATCACAGGCTGCCTGCACCAAGGACTACAAATAGGCAAATATCTCATTTCCACAGACACACACTCATTCATGTGAGTTCTGTACCAGGAAACACTTGTATTCTGTTATGTTTTGAGACCGGGTTTCTCTATGTAGCCCACTCAAGCCTCAAACTTCCAGCCTCTGCCACCTGAGGGCTGGGACCAAGGCATGCGCTACCATGCTCTGCTGGTACTTGCAATTTCTAATGAAACAAACATGTTCCATGCTGTGAACTGCAATGACTGTCAAGTGTGGGTGGAGCAGGAGGGAGATTTCTAAACTTAATGCGATTTTAAAACAAGGATGAAAGAGGAGGGGTGGGCAGAATGAATGACTATGAGAATATAAATATTCCTATTTATGGGTTTTGTAGGCTAAACAAAGGCTGGACTACGCCAGGGCTAGATGCAGTAGGGTGAAGAGTACTTGTCTAAGCCTCCCTCCAGGGTGATGCTGCCCAGGATTGTGCCTGGAGAGACATTCTACTGTGGTAATAGGAAGCGTGGGTGCATGTGGATAAACCTGACACAACCTCATGAACTGGTGTGTGCAAGGTGAACAAGATACGCACGTCAGCTGTGGGCCAAAGGTCTTTCACCACAGTTTCAATCCGTTTCACCACCTCCCTTCTCATGGCTGCTTCTTCAGGACAAGGAGACATGAAGTTATAAAAGTCAATTATCTCCTCATGAAGTCTGGTGGATAAAAGAGAAAAATGAGAAAGTTACAATTAAGTAGAATTCTACCTTTTCCTATAGTTCAAAATATATTCAGAGCCACTCAGAACCCAGTTTCTGAGACTGGAGTGATGTCTCCATTGTTAAAGCACTTGCTACTCTTTCAGGACCCCAGGTTAAACTCCCAGCAGCCATAAGGTGGCTCACAAGCCTCTGTAAGGCTAGTTCTGGACTCTAAGGGCACAGAACACACGTCATACTGATATACACCAAACATTCATGCACATAAAATGAAAATTTACAAGTCTAGCTTATTTATTAGTATCTACTGTATGTGTATGGAAGTTCTGCCTGTTCGTATGTCTGTGTACATTTGCACACAGAGTACCCTCAGAGGTCATAAGATGGCATCAGATCCCCTGGAACTAGTTAGACACAGCAGTGAGCTCCCTCCCATGTGGGTGCTGGGAACCAAGTCCAAGTCCTCTGAAAGTACACACAGTGCTCTTAACTGCTAAGGCATCTTTCCAGCCCCCAGTTTCTTTTCTATGAACATATATAATGAAATAAAATCTTACAGTATGGGAGGAAGCTCCACTCCCTGGTGCTCTAACACGCCTAGGAACAGAGGTGAGGAGGACACAACATCTGTCCCAACTCTGGGAGTAACAGGGACCAGTGGAACCAAGCACACAGGAACTCTGCCAGACTAGTAGCTCAGGTTTCTTCCAGTCTGTCTGAGCTGGTACCCTGAGCAGACCTTGGGTGCAAGCTCCGCAGCCAGTCTCACAACACCCAGAGGAAGTTCCACTCTCAGGCATTCTAATACGCCCAGCATCAGAGGTGAGGAGAACACAATATCTGTCCAAATACCGGGCATAACTGGGACTAGCAGGACCAGGCACACAGGAACTCCGCCAGCCTAGTGACTCAGGTTCCTTCTGGTCCCACAACACACAGAGGAAGCTCCACTCCCAGGCGCTCTAACATGCCCAGGATCAGAGGTGAGGAGGACACAACATCTGTCCCAACACCAGGAGTACCTGGGACCAGCAGGACCCAGGCACAAAGGAACTCCACCAGCCCACTGGCTTGAGTTGCTTCCGGTCTGTCTGGGCCAGCCAGTACCCTGAGCAGACCTTGGGTGCAAACTCTGCAGTCATTCCCAAAACATCCAGAGGAAGCTCCACTCCAGGTGCTCTAACAAGCCCAGGGTCACAGGATCCCAGAATCACAGGATCACAGAGACAGCTTGACTCTGAGGAGTTCTGACACAACTAGGAAGGACAGGCTCCAGTCAGACTTAGCAAGGGCAGGTAGCACTAGAGATAACCAGATGATGTGGGGCAAGCGTAAGAATATAAGCAACACAAACCAAGGTTACTTGGCATCATCAAAACCACCATTCCAAGTCCTGGACATACCATCACACTGGAAAAGCAAGATTCAGATATAAAATCACTTCTCATGATGATGACACAGGACTTTAAGAAAGACATAAATAGCACCCTCAAAAAAATACAGAAGAACACAGGTAAAGAGCTAGAAGCCCTTCAAGAAGAAACACAAAAAATCCTTAAAGAACTACAGGAAAACACAATCAAACAGGTGAAGGAAATGAACAAAGCCATCCAGAATCTAAATATGAAAATAGAAACAATAAAGAAATCAGAAAGACAGACAACCCTGGAGATACAAAGCCTAGGAAAGAAATCAGGAGTCACAGATGCAAGCATCACCAACAGAATACAAGAGATAGAAGAGAGAATCTCAGGGGCAGAAGACACCATAGAAGACATTGACACAACAGTCAAAGAAAATGCAAAAAGCAAAAAGCTCCTAACCCAAAACATCCAGGAAATCCAGGATGCAATGAGAAGACCAAACCTAAGGCTAATAGGTATAGAAGAGAGTGAAGACTCCCAATGTAATGGGCCAATAAATATCTTCAACAAAATTATAGAAGAAAACTTCCCTAACCTAAAGAAAGAGATGTCCATGAACATACAAGAAGCCTATAGAACTCCAAATAGACTGGACCAGAAAAGAAATTCTTCCTGTCACATAATAATCAAAACACCAAATGCACCAAATAAAGAATTTTAAAAGCAATAAGGGAAAAAGGTCAAGTAACATATAAAGGCAGGCCTATCAGAATT
>JADRCD010102800.1:0-13066 GCA_019843815.1 Montemys delectorum | reverse complement strand
CATTGGCTTGGAGAATTGTTTTCCAGCCTTTTATTCTGAGGTAGTGTCTGTCTTTGTCACTGAGGTGGGTTTCCTGTATGCAGCAAAATGTTGGGTCCTGTTTATGTACCCAATTTTATAGTCTATGTCTTTTTATTGGTGAGTTGAGTCCATTGATGTTAATAGATATAAAGGAAAAGTAATTGTTGCTTCCTGTTAGTTTTGTAGTTAGAGCTGGCATTCCGTTCATGTCTCTATCTTCTTTTAGTTTTCTTAGAAGATTACATTTTTGCTTTTTCGGGGATGTAGTTCCCCTCCTTGTGTTGGAGTTTTCCATTTAATACCCTTTGAAGGGCTGGATTTGTGGAAACATATTGTGTGAATTTGGTTTTGTCATGGAATACTTTGGCTTCTCCATCTATGGTGATTGAGAGTTTTGCTGGGTATAGTAGTCTAGGCAGGCATTTGTGTTCTCTTAGGGTCTGTATGACATCTGCCCAGGCTCTTCTAGCTTTCATAGTCTCTGGTGAGAAGTCTGGTGTAATTCTTATAGGCCTGCCTTTATATGTTACTTGACCTTTTTCCCTTACTGCTTTTAGTATTCTTTCTTTGTTTTGTGCATTTGGTGTTTTGACTATTATGTGGCGGGAGGAATTTCTTTTCTGGTCCAATCTATTTGGAGTTCTATAGGCTTCTTGTATGTTCATAGGCATCTCTATCTTTAGGTTAGGGAAGTTTTCTTCTATAATTTTGTTGAAGATATTTACTGGCCCTTTAAGCTGGAGGTCTTCACTCTCTTCTATACCTATTATCCTTAGGTTTGGTCTTCTCATTGTGTCCTGGATTTCCTGGATGTTTTGGGTTATGATCTTTTTGCATTTTGCATTTTATTTGACTGTTCTGTCAATGTTGTCCATGTTATCTTCTGCCCCTGAGATTCTCTCTTCTATCTCTTGTATTCTGTTGGTAATGCTTGCATCTGTGTTTCCTGACTTTTTTCCTAAGAGTTCTAACTCCATGGTTGTCTCCTTTTGTGATTTCTTTATTGTTTCTACTTCCATTTTTAGGTCCTGAATGGTTTTACTCAGTTCTGTCACCTGTTTTTTGTGTTTTCCTGCAATTCCTCAAGGGATTTTTGGGTTTGCTCTTTAAAGGCTTCTATTTGTTTACTTGTGATCTCCTATAATTCTTTATGGGATTTTTTTGTTTCCTCTTTAAGGGCTTGTACTTCTTTATCTGTTTTCTCCTGTATTTCTTTAAGGGAGTTATTCATGACCTTCTTAAGTTCCTCTATCAGCATTGTGAGATGAGTTTTTAGATCCAAATCTTGCTTTTCTGGTGTTTTGGGATATCCAGGGCTTGCTGAGGTGGGAGTACTAGGTTCCGATGAAGCCAAGCAGTCTTGGTTTCTGTTGGTAGGATTCTTGCGTTTGCCTTTCGCCATCTCTTGATCTCTGGTATTAGCAGTTCTTGGTGTCTCTGACTAGAGCTTGACCAGTCCTTGCTGCCCTGCAACTCCCCTTCAACTCCTGAGGCCTGTGCCTCCCAGTTGGACCCACCTTAAAAATGCACCAGAGAGAAAATGGTGGATCTCATCTGAGTCCTTGGGCTGAAGCTCATCCTGGAGGGAAGCCCTCCCCTTGCAGGGAGGGGGCAGAGATGGTTGCTGAACCAGCTCTGTCACTCAGAAGCTGAGAGGATCCTGTCCCTGCAATCCTGCGACTCCCCTGCAATTCCTGAGGCGTATGCCTCCCAGCTGGTCCCGCCTGATTCCTGGGGCTGAAGCCTGTCAAAATATTACTTTTTGAGAATTTCATACACAATGTTTACATTATCTCTATCCCCTCTCTCTCCCCCTCCAACTTCTCCTGTGTCTTCCACCCTACCTCAAGTTGATGACTTTGTCATATATATAAATACTTATATATTTATATATGTGTGTAGGTATATATACATATATGTGTATGCATATATATATAAGTTTATATATATATATGTGTTTGTGTGTGTGTGTGTGTGTGTGTGTGTGTGTTTCCTAAATCCAACTAGTGTTGCCCATGCCTACATGAGTTTAGCATTTATTGCTATACTGTCTAACCTGTGTGGGGTGCTCTTTCTTGGAGAAAGAAAGTTGATTCTCCATCTCTCAGCAAGCATGGATTGCCTGGATCTTCATTTAGGGGTGAAGTATTGTGTGCCCAAATTGACATGTAGACTGGTGGGATCATCGTGTAGACCTTGAGCAGGCAATCCTATTGTTAAGACTTTATAGGTGCCAGGCAGTGGTGGTACACACCTTTATACAGAAGGCACACCAGGTAGTACATGCCTTTAATTCAGAAGGCAGAGGCAAGTGGATTTCCATGAGTTTGAGGTCAACCTGGTCTAAAGAGCAAAATCAAGGATATGCAGAGCTACACAGAGAAAATCTGTCTCAAAAAGAGATTTTTATGCTTACAACATTACTGCCCTGTCTAAGAATACATTATCTCTCGGCTGGTGTCTGGTTCTCTGGCTCTTGCAATCATTCTGTTCCCTTTTTTTTGCTGTTCTTTGAGCCTTACGTGTAAGGGTTGTGTTCTACATGTTCCTATGGGGCACTGATTCTCTCCATTTTGAGGGGCTGTAGCTCCCTGTAGTAGCCTCCACCTACCACAAAGTGAAGCTTGTTTGATGAAGGGTGAGCACTTATCTGTAGGTATAATAATAACTGGAATACAGTTGGAATCTCTATTGATTTAGGAAAATGAAAGTTATCATTGTCCTCTAAGATCTATGGTCTCCTCAGAGGTAGTTGGTAAGGTTTATAGGACCAGTCATGAGCCCTTCCTGTCTAGAAAACATTAGCTCTCTAATTGGGATGTAAGTACAATTAGGGAGTTGTTGGTTGCCCCCAAGATGTTAGTGCTAGATTGCATGACTGAGGATAGCTTTCTTAGCTGGCCATTGTTGTGGTTCACAGGCTTCTGATGAGTTCCTTCTAAAAGGTTAGTACCAAATTGATTCCTCCTGTGTCTGAAGTATATAGTATCTTCAGCACAGGGCACAGCTGCTATAAAGACAGAATGGTGAGGGAAAAAAGGAAAGATAAATAACATTAAGAATGGTTGTAGGGAGCAGAAGTGAGGAGGATACATCTGTCCGAACACCAGGAGAAACTGGGACAAGCAGGACCCAGGCACACAGGAACTCTGCCAGGTCAGTGGCACTGGTTCCTTCCAGTCTATCTGGGCTGGTGCCCTGAGCAGACTTTGGTCACAAATTCTGCACAACACCCAGAGGAAGCTCCACTCCCAGGTGCTCTAACAAGCCCAGGATCAGAGTATCAGAGGTGAGAAGGACATAATATCTGTCCCAACACTGGGAATAACTGGGACCAGCAGGACCCAGGTACAAAAGAACTCTGCCAGCCCAGTGGCTCCAGGTTGCTTCCAGTCTATCTGGACTAGTGCTCTGAGCAAACCTTGGGAGCAAATCAAACAGGTGAAGGAAATGAACAAAACCATTCATGATCTAAAAATGGAAATAGAAACAATAAAGAAATCAAAAAGGGAAACAACCCTGGAGATACAAAACCTAGGAAAGAAATCAGGAGTCATAGATGCAAGCATCACTAACAAAATACAAGAGATAGAAGAGAGAATTTCAGGGGCAGAAGACACTATAGAAAACATTGGCACAACAGTCAAAGAAAATGCAAAAAGCAAAAAGATTCTAACCCAAAACATCCAGGAAATCCAGGACACAATGAGAAGACCAAACCTAAGGATAATATGTATAGAAGAGAGTGAAGACTCCCAAGGTAATGAGCCAATAAATATCTTCAACAAAATAATAGAAGAAAACCTCCCTAACCTAAAGAAAGAGATGCCCATGAACATACAAGAAGCCTACAGAACTCCAAATAGACTGGACCAGAAAAGAACATAATAATCACATCACATAATAATCAAAACACCAAGTGCACAGAACAAAGAAAGAATTTTAAAAGCAGTAAAGGAAAAGGTCAAGTAACATATAAAGGCAGGCCTATCAGAATTACACCGGACTTCTCACCAGAGACTATGAAAGCTAGAAGATCTTGGACAGATGTTATACAGACCCTAAGAGTACACAAATGCCAGCCCAGGCTACTATATCCAGCAAAACTCTCAATTACCATAGATGGAGAAAACAAGATATTCCATGACAAAATGAAATTTCCACAATATCTTTCCAAAAACCCAGCCCTCCAAAGGATAAAGGATGGAAAACACCAATATAAGGAGCAAAACTACACTCTAGAAGAAGCAAAAAAATAATCTTTCAACAAACCCACACAAACCTAATTCCACCTCTTACAACAAAAGCAAGAAGTAACAATTACTTTTTCTTAATATCTTAATATGAAAATTAATATTACCAACATATCCTAATCAGTTGAAGGCCAAAAATATAAGGAATTAGGAATTCGTTGGCTGTGGTCCAGTGGTCTCTCTAATTTGGTAATTGGAGAAATAGGTCCAATATTGTACAATCCATATTCACTTTCTGCTTGTTTGTACATGACAGTGTCTTGCTGGGTTCGACATAATGAACTTAAAATCAGGCTTCTCCTATCTCAGCCTCTCTATCACTAGGATTGTTTATTTGATGTTTTTACACTCTACTATGGTTTTTCAAACAGCTTACATATTTCAAAAGTTTATTCAGGCAAAAGAAACGTAGACAATTAACTTGGGAGGTGGGTTGTAAGAGAACAACAAAGAGTGAGACTGAATGCTTTGCTGGATGTTTGTAACTATTGTATCAAGTTTGAAGAAGATGACTTTGTAAGTTACTCTTTCTCTGAGATAAATGCTTTTCACAGCCAATGAACTAGATTCTTACCCTCACCTAATGTCTGTGCCACCCTCCAAGCAGAACCTTTGCTCATTGAAATGGTTGGTGAATGACTTCATGAATAGACCACTTTAATACAAACACCATTTCTTAAATGAATGTAACCTGTTCTCTGTAGGCTGAGAATGATGACAATGACTCAAGTCAAATAGCTTTGACCATAGCAGGAAATCTGTATCCAAAAATCTTGCCTACAATTCATTCCTTGGCGCAGCAGAACTGTCAACTCTCAGCTTAGCTACCATGGAGGTAAAATTCTTTGGTGATGTGAGGGCCATTGAAGTACAGCCTTATTACAATGAACTCCAGTGTCTAAAAATTGTTCTTATTTTGGGCTTGTACCACAGTAAGAGCCAAGATCTTAAGCTCTACTAAAAACAAAACAAAGAAACAAAAAGACTTTATTTATTTATGTTCATTTAAAAAAATATTAGTAGTGATGCATAATTTTAAAATATACAGTTAATATATTGGGAGTTATTTCAAATTTATATTGAGACAAATGTATGTATCTTCAGTATTGCTGTAGATAAGCATCTATATAAGACTATTCAATTGATGGTTGTTTTATATCAAACAATTGTTATAATATTCATTTTTATTGTTACAATATTTTATAAATTTTAAGGAATATGACAAAATTTAAAAAAATGAAAGGTATTGCAGGTATTGAAGGGGGGATCTCTAGGAGGAGTTGGGGTACAGAAGGGAAACAAGAATGTGATATAATTCTATTTACTTAAAATATGTTTCTAAATGTTAACAAATTCAGATAAATTGAAATCATGTATCTTTTCTCATCATAATGCAATAAAACTTACATCAATAAAAAAGTGGAAACTTCATATATATTTAATAAAAAAAGAATGGTTGTAAAGTCAACAGAAACACATTGTTATATAAACCTATGTTACTTCATTTAAAATATATATATGTCTATATAAAATGATAATGTTCCTCCTAGGAGCCATGAAATATTTAACATTTTGGTAAGGGGGTGTTGAAGAGACTCCCCAAGACAATATATGCTATTACCATTGCCTTTGCTTTCCTCTCAGACATTAAAGGTTAGAGCTTCTTTTTCAAAAACAAAAACTGACAATACCCTGGGCAGAAGTTACTGATAGAGGGTCTTTAATATTTGATAATTTCATTTATCAGTGCTCGTATTTTGGTCAAATTCTTCTCCACTCCTCTTACTAACTCTCCTCAGCTCTCATCTAACTCCACCCTCCCAACTTTGTCCCCCCCCACACACACACATACATTGAGTCCAATTTGTACTGCCCACGTACTCATGGGACCATCCTCTGTAGTACACTCAAAGTACCAGAGGCTAGACTCTTAAAGAAAAATGACTCTCTCTCCCTTAGAAGCCTTAGTTAGGAGTTGTGCTGGAGATTTTCATTCAAATATATATATATATATATATATATATATATATATATATATATATATATATATTGTTTTAAATCACTTTTTTATACTTTAATTAGCCACTTTAATTTTATTATCTTATTTTTCTTTGCAGTTTTGATTTCCGATGAGATATAAACTGAAACTAGTCTTACAGACATTAAAACTCCTTACAGCTTTTGGCTTTGTTTTGCTTTTTAACTTCAAAGCCCTGACACCCTTTCATAAGATAATGTGCTGTAAATTGATAACCCTGGTACTCTTGAATACTTTCACTATGAATACTGGGAGACATTTTGCTTATGTCACAAGCAAGGTGAAAGTAAGGCGATGAAGATACATACTGAAAGTCACTTATCAATGACAGCAACGTGTTCTTTGATGAATTGTGTAATCATTTTATTTTAAAAATACTCAAACAAATATATTCCTAGGCAGGTGCTAGTTATGGTATAATGTCTCCAGCTGCATTAATATCACTTTCTCCACCATGTGCCAAGTCCACATAATCAGAAAACAATAAATATGCTTTGGTTAATAACATTTGCCAAATTCTATGGCATAAATATTCCTACCAAGGATGATTTCAAGGTATCTATGTTATGACATTGAAGGTACAGTTGGGTCTTCCTAATTCCCATTGTGCAGCAGATACACTACCCTCTTCCTCCCATGCCCCACAGATGTGACAGAAGTAAATAATCTCCAACATCTGGATAATAGTAAGAGAGTATAGTTATGAAGCACTGAGTTTCTAGTGGTTTCACTTACTTTTGGAAGTGCAATGTAGTTGTTTGAAAATATGTTACATAATTTGCATAGTAACTATGTTTAATTCCTAAAAATGTAACTGTCTTCTCTGATGAGCTGGTGGGAGTCAGTTCCAGGGTTCTACTGCTCCTATAGGAAGAGGAGGCTATTAGGTAGGGCATTCTGGAATATTTCTATACATTGACACATGTTATGGATTAATTTCAGTAAAAAAAGCAAAAACATTTACTTAATAAAGGATGTGTTGACTCTATTTGGGATGAAAGCAAATCCTACTTCTCGTGGACTATCACTTAAATCTCTACAACGAGCCCTTGGGGAAGGAGAGGCACTAATGTCCTTTCAGTTTAAGTGCATGTCTTAATAATTTAAGCCTTTGTGCTCTGAATTCTGTCTTTGTGTCTCAGGCAAATATTAGTTCCCAGCAAGACTTCCTTCTCCAAAGGCAAGAAAAAAATAATGATTCTTTCTGTAAGATGACCATGAAGATATGAAATAATATTGGTGGTTCAATAGAAATAGTTCAACGCTCTCAGTAGGTGCTAGAACAAGCAAGTTTTAACTTACTACATTATATCGATTAACTTTTCATTAACTTGCCAGAGCTAGGGCTCTCTGGGTGGAAGATATTTTAATTGAGAAAATGCCCTTCCTCAGATGGGCCTATAGGCATTTTCGTGATTAATGATTGATGTGGGGAGGGTCCATCCCACTGTAGGTGGTGCGATTCTTTGGCAAGTAGTCTTAAGTTTCATAAAAAAAAAAAAAAAAAAAAAACAAGGTGGGGGCTCCACAGAGACATGGTCTCTTGCCTCTATGCTCCTGCCAAGCTTGCATTCATGCTTTGGCTCCCTTAATTATGGACTATGACTAAGATGTGTAAGCCAGATGTGTAGCTCCTCTCCAAGTTGCTTTTGATCATAGCAATAGAAAGTAGGATATGTACAATAAAATTCTACTCCACAACAAGGAATGAAGTTTTACACATACATTGTATTTTTAAACATTTAAAACGTTAGGCTAAAGAAGTCAGACTCTATAGGGTATGAATCATTTTTATAAAATTCAAACTAATGTAAGATAGCAAGAAGCTGATTGTTAGTTGCCCAAAGGGTCATGAGAAGGAGAATAATTACAATAGAACAAGGACATTCAGAAGCAGTAAGAATGTTTGTTATTTTGTTCACAGGGATGGCTCCATATTTTGCAAGTGTCAAAATTCATCTGATATTATATACAGTATATTATGTCATACATACATATGTGTTTATAGTAGGATATCTGTATATGTGTGTGTGTTTATGTATGTATGTATGTATGTATGTATGTATATATTACAGAGAGTCTAGAGTGAATAAGAAGATACTAAAAGCTGCGATTCAGCCTCTTCAGCAAAAATTCCCAAGGTGAATCAATTTAGTTTGCTCATCTCATAACCCATGATATCAATTCACATGATGGTCACCAACTAGCAGGCTTCAAATAAATGGAGTGTGTTCATGTGTTCACTGTTCTAAATGCATTGGTACAAAGTGTATACTCTCCTCTTTACAAAGCATTACTCATCTTTTATAGATAACTCTGCAGATCTGAAACCTGCTATTTCCCAAATGATACACTTAGTTTCTGGGGGAAAGTATATGTGAGTGTGTATGTGTGTATGCAAAGTGATTTAGTTATTTTCTGGTTAATTCTTGTGCATCAAGCACTTTAACCACAGAGCTCCCTGACCCTGCTTTTTAAACCCACTCATGTGTGTTTTAACAAATCTTCCAGGTGATCTTCATAAGCAGTGATGTTTAAGAACTGATGACTTTTAAGGACTGTGGTGGTTTGAATGAGAATGCCCACCATGTGCATGTATGTTTGAATGCTTGGTCCCAGTTAGTGGAACTCTTTGAGAAGGATTGGGGCATTGGGAGGTGTAGCTGTATTGGAGGAGGTGTGTTACTAGATGTGGGCTTTGAGGTTTTAAGAGCTCACACCATTCCCTGACACACACTAGCTCTATCTCTTCTCTTCTCTTCTCTTCTCTTCTCTTCTCTCTCTCTCTCTCTCTCTCCCTCCCTCCCTCCCTCCCTCCCTCCCTCCCTCCCTCCCTCCTTCTCTCCCCTTCCTCTCTGCCTTCTTCCTCTCTTCTCTCCGCCTCATGCTTGTGGATCAGATGGAAGCTCTAAGCTACTGTTCTAATGCCATGCCTGCACATTTGCCATCCCTGACATGATCGGCATCGACTCTAATCTTCTGGAAATAAAGACTCCAACAAACTATTTTTCTATAAATTGCCTTGGTCACGTCTTTTGCTTCAGAAACAGAAAGTTAACCAAGATAAGGACTGGATTGAAATTCAACTGAAAGGAAATTCGACACGAGAAATTCCTCCACGAGCATCATGTGTTGAAACTTTAACTCCTACTGCATTGTTTCTAGCAACAAAACCATTAAGGAGAATGGAAATTTAGGGTTAAGTGGGACTAAAAAAAGGTGGGGCTCTAATCTAATAGGACTAGTATCCTTAAGAAGAGGGAGGAACACTAGACATAGCTCCCTTTTCATGCACAAAGAGGAAAGGCCATGTGGAAACTCATTGAGAAGGTGGCACCTCATAGCTGGTTATAATTGAACATAGTTATTGAAATCTGGTGAAGCTCATATGATACCACCCCAAGCCACTAAATGCTGGACCCAGAACTGTACAGTTTGTCCTGGTGTTTGTCCTGATAGGTTTCAATTTTGCTTTGGTTCAGTTTTTCCTTGAGTTCCTCTCCTCCCTCACCTTTGGACTAGGAATGTCTATTCTATACCTATCAAAGTGTATTTAAAAGATGTAACTTTAAAAAGAAAATTCAGGGGCTCATAGTTAAGAGTTCACCTTGAGTCTAAGAAGAGACTTTGGGCTTTTGAACTGTTACATTTTGTTAAGATTTGAGGGATTGTTAAGATTTTGGGAACTCTCATAGATGAACTACATGCATGTTGCTATGAGCTTTTGAGTATTGTAGTAGAATGCTTGTTAAAAAGTGATATGCTTAAGATGAAATGTCCACCTTTTGGCAAGAAACCTAAGAATAAGGAAGTCCAAAAGGTGGACATTTCATTCCTTCTTAAAAGGGAGAACCAAATACTCACGGAAGGAATTGCAGAGATTAACTTAGGAGCAGAGACTGAAGGAAGGACAAGCCAGCCTAAATATAGCTATCTCCTGAGAAGCCCTGACAATACCTGACTAATATAAATGTAGAGGCTCACAACCATTCATTGAACTGAGTACACAGTCCCCAATGAAGGAGTTAGAGAAAGGATTTATGGAGCTGAAGGGTTTGCAGTCCCTTAGGACGAACAACAATATGAACTAACTAGTACCCTCAGAGCTCCCAGGGACCCAACTACCAACCAAGGGCTATACATGGTGGGACTGATTGTTTTGGCAGCATGTGTATAGTAGAGGACTGCAAATTTGATCATCAATAGGAGGAATGGACCTTGGCCTTGTGAAGGTTTTGTGCCCCAGTGTAGGGGAATGCCAGGGCCAATAAGTGGGAGATGGTGGGGTGGCAGGCATGGGGAGGGGGGAGGCAACAGGGGTTTGTTCTTGTTGGTTTTGTTTGTTTGTTTGTTTGTTTTTTGGAGGGGAAACTGGGAAAGGAGAAAATTACATGTAAATAAAGAAAAAATCTAATAAAAAAAAATTTTTAAAAAAAGTGATATGCTCTGCCAGGCAGTGGTGGCGCAAGCCTTTAATCCCAGCACTTGGGAGGCAGAGGCAGGCAGATTTCTGAGTTCGAGGCCAGCCTGGTCTACAGAGTGAGTTCCAGGACAGCCAGGGCTATGCAGAAAAACCCTGTTTCGAAAAACCAAAAAAAAAAAATAAAAAAATAAAAAGTGATATGCTCACAAGATCAATTCCATCAACATTCCAGCATGGAATAGGGATGACTTCATGAGCTGCAATTCCAATCTAAAGAATATCAATAGTTGGCTTCTTGGGGAAGGAAGAATCAGTTCTCTTTAGGGATGTGGCCAATGGTAGACTGAATATGCTCTGGTGGATGGCTCTATATGCAGGTGGAAATAGACAGTATAAATTCTATTCAGTGGGTTAAAACAGACAAAAATGCACAAACAGAAAATGAAATTGGGTGGGTCAATTTTAGAGAAATTAGAGTGTAAAGTGATCAAAATACATTGAATGTACGCATTATACAATTCTCAAAGAGTTAAATTATTATACATTTTTTACAGTGATGTGCTTGGGGGGAAAGGTGATATGCATGGACGTCAAGTTGATAAGAGGAGGACTTGTGATGGTTAATCTTAATTGTTAACTTGACAGGATTTGAAATAAGCTAGGAGACACACCTCTAAGGCAAGTCTATGGCAATGTGGCTATGCAAAGAGACAGAGAAACACTCTGGTACCTACTTCTAGTCACATTCAGCAACACACCATCCCATCCAAGAGAGTGTTTATTTTATATTAAATCTAGACTTAAAGTGGCAGAAATAGAAAGAATAGACTCAAGATATAGTCTATAGATAACAGTGGTATGAGAGGGAACTCATGCAAAAACAACAGAGAAAGCAGTGTTGGTCCAAAGATGGATCTGCATTTACTGAGTCGTGCTTTGCCTTATGTAAGGGATGACATGACATGGTTCCTGCCCTCACCCCGAAACAAGCCAGCAGGGCATGGGCCTCTAGGAGCATATGCTGTTGGCATAAGGCTTGTTTGTATAAGAGTGTACATATTTTCATGTTCCTCCTTCAAGGAATGTCCTCTCTGCCAAGGTTTATGACTCCATAATAATCAGAGACAGCACAAGTCTGGGAAGCAAGGGTGTGTCTATGTCTCAGCAAAATGGTAGGAAGCTGTGACCTTCAGGACAGCCCTTGTGGCTGTGAGAAAGAACTCTAAAAACATGAGTTCAAAATTATATAATTTCTCAACTATGAAAAATACAAGGAAGCAATATGAATTATATGAGGGGCTTCTCAAACCTAGAAAAACAAAGGCAACTACACTGGTGAGCCAGCTTGTCAGAAAGATACAAAGACAGGTAGATAAAATGGCAGTAGATTCCTTAGTTCAAGGTCATCCTGAGATAGATCGAATTTACGTACAGGCGTGGTGGGAATTGTAATCTCAACCTAGCTAAATTTACAAAGGCGGGTATACTTCTGAATTCTTTTTGAAATGTTAAAAAAAGGGAAAAAAATACTTCCTGTCTTTTTCTTAAGAGTCATCTGGGCTAAGGTCATAGAATGCTGATTTGTGGGATAGTCAAGATGGAACCTGGAATAAATAACAGAATTGATAGGTAAATAAAAAACTGGGCTTTGGGTCTGCACAAAGTGAAGTAGCAGAAAGTGATAACACTTCTTTAGAATTTTTTTTTCTAGTGAGAGTTGAGCTTTCAGGAGATCTCTGGAGAGCAAACACAGCTCTTCAAGATTTTTTTCTAATAGGACTTCCAATTTTGGTTGGAAAATGCATGGAGAGCAAACACAGCTCTTTTAGAATTTTTCATAGCTCTTTTAGAATTTTTTTCTAAAAGGATTTCTGAGCTTAGTCGGAAATCCCAATAATTACTTAGGGAGATAGCACAGCTCTTTTAGAATGTTTTCTTTCAACTAAACAAAGAAGGCTGTCTAAAGAGAGAACACAGCTCTTTTAGAATATTTTCTGGCTCTCTGATTTTGTTCGGAAAACCCAAGAAATACTTTTAGAATTTTTCTAACAAGATTTCTGACTTGGTCAGAAGATCAAAGAATTTTCTATAGCAGCTTTTCTGACTTTGGTCAGAAAACCCATAAGTTAACCAGAAATATTTTAGAATTTTTACTAGCAGAGAGAGCTGTCTCAAGCAGAGCTGTCTCAAGCAGAAAGCTAACTCTCAACCAGAGAGGTTTTTAGAATAGCAACAAAAAGCTGTCTCAAGCAGAACACAGATAGATAGAGGGCAGTCTGAAAAGCTGTCCTGAGTAGAACTGAGAGAGAGAGAGAGAGAGAGAGAGAGAGA
>JADRCD010102798.1:11366-23632 GCA_019843815.1 Montemys delectorum | reverse complement strand
AGGTGGTATCATATAAGGGCTTTTGAATATATTTCTTAATGATTCATTTTAATATTTTATACTCTTTTACTATGCTTAACCCCTAAAGAATATCTTGTATGTTTTGAAATGGTTTAGTATTCAACATTAGATATAGGATCCTCAGTTATGGATAATAGTAAATGTTCATTAATAATATTTTTAGGGTATGAAATGATATGAATATAAAAGTTGAACAATTTTTATATACTATTTAATTTTCAAAATACTCAATATTATTAATATGTTTGATGCATAAATGCATTTAAATAATAAAAAATTAAGGAAAAAAGAGAACATATATTTCCTTGTTAACAATATTTCAGCAACCCCATAGTATGTCACAATATCACAGCCTGTTTGGGTCCTTCGCTGTTTTAAAGAGCAGCTTGGGAATGAGTAGGGTGATGTCTGCGATGTTCTGACTTTCCCCTCCTGCGGACCATTAGGAACGGAGCTGACATCTTTCACTCTGCCTGGCTTTTGGTTTTGGTCCTGCTTCTTTTCTTGACTTTGCAACTGAATACTTATAATCGTAATTACCTCCAAATTGATCTATCTGCCTGTCCTGATTCTCTCAACAAACAGTTTTTGATTGCCTTTGAAAATAAAAATGAAATCCAATGGACAGACCCAGCTCTTTCTAATGAGCCTTCACTAGGAGAGCATCAGGCTGAGACCCAGGGAACGTAGCTGGATCCAAAGTGTAACCCAGTCTCAGGCCCTGTTCCTCTGTCTGGGCCACCATTATTTCTCTTCTTAGTCAAAACCACGGCCGACTTTCACCCTTCCTACAGGTGCCTGCCCCGTTTCTGCCTCAGTCCCAGCTGCCCTGGTTGGGAGGCAGGGGTGCTCTGTTTCCCTTTCACTGTTCTTTCCTTGTTGGCAAAAGAAATATCATCCAGTGTATCAACTGGCTACTTCCTTAGGAAGAATATAAGAGGTCTTATTCAAAGGTCTTAAATATATGAAAAGATCTCCATTTTTACCTTCAGAATTTATAAACAGATTTTTTTTTAAAAAATACAGATGTCCAAGTTGACTAGACTTAGGATTTTTAGATGCATTGTCGTGGTTATTGGCCATCAGCATGGTTAGTAAGATGTTTGAAAAAGTCCTATCCTCATTTCTTCACTGGCACTTTCCAATTTTTATCACAATCACCACCACCCCCCCTACCTCTGCCACCACCACCCTCACCACCACCACCATCACCACCATCACCACCCCCCCTACCACCCCTGCTATTACCACCACCACCACCCTCACCACCACCACCATTATCACCATCACCACCACCCCCCCCACCCCTGCCACCACCACCACCACCACCACCACCACCACCACCACCACCACCATCATCACCACCACCACCACCACCACCCTCATCACCACCACCATCACCACCATCACCACCCCCCTACCACCCCTGCCACCACCACTACCACCACCACCATCACCACCACCACCACCCCTCCCACCACCCCTGCCACCACCACCACCACCACCACCACCACCACCACCACCACCACCATCACCATCACCACCACCACCATCATCCTTTTGAGACAGGTTCTCACTATGTAGCTCTGGCTGGCTTGTAACCCACTATCTAAAGAAGGCTGGCCTCAAGCTCACAGAGATCCTCCTGTCTCTGCCTCCTGAGTGCTGGATAAAGGTGTGTGCAACCACATGCTTCCAAAAACAAAACAAACAGAAACTTTAGAAATGATGGTGGTCTTATCTTTATGACTGCCATTCTCACATTTCATGTAAATTGTCTAGTGTGTGTGTATTTTGGATGTTCTGCTTGGCATCATGTAAGCTCTTCCAGGACACACTGCTGTCTTCCTGGTATTTCTTAGACAGTTCCCACCCACCTACATTTCTGAATACCAGCTTGGGTGGGAGCCCCAGGTCTCACCCCATGGGTACATAGTTCTTTGGTATTTTTTGTGTTTTGTTCTATAGTTTAGGAAATTGATTCCTTTTTACTCTTCTGTTTACTATTATCTTAGATACTTTTAGATCTCATGAACTCTCTTTCTCTGATTTTCTGTAGTGTCCTTTTTTTTTTTTTTTTTAAATTACAGTTAATTAATTGGTTGTGTGTTTGTCTGCTGGGGGACATGTGTGGAGGTCAGAGGACAACCTGGAGGAATTAGAACTCTTTTGATGTTTAGTGATGTTCCCTGAGTTGTAACTTAATTTTTTGACCAACTATTTTGTTTGTTCACAGAATTCTCAGTTTTGCTCATAACTTTTGCTATTTATTTATAAATGAAAGACTAAATTGATTTAGAGCAAAATAGGTCTCTCTGGATGTAAGTAATGTATCATAGTTGAACCTAAGATGTCAGTTTGTTTAATTTCTTTAGAAATTATTTATGTTCTTTCCTTATAGGACAGGCAAATTCCACTCATACATGAGGGACTGACAGAATCACCATAATCAATTTTACTGCAACATATTCTTTTAGACTTTCTACGGTGGTTTGAATGATAATGGCCCCCACAGGCTCCTATGTTTAAATCTTGGTTGCAGTTCATGGAACTATTTGGGAAGGATTAGGAGGTATGGCCTTGTGGGAGGAGGCATGTCACTGGAGGTGGGGTTTGAGGTTTCGGAAGACATGCCACTCCCAGTGTGTTCCCTGCCTCTTGCTTTCAGCTTAGAGATATGAGCTCTTGCTGAGCTGTTTCAGTATCTGTGCCTTCGTTCCATCACAGTGGACTCTAAGCCTCTGAAATGGTAAGCCCAACTAAATGTTTTCTGTTATAGGTTGCCTTGGTCATGGTGTCGTCTCTTTACAGCAATAGAAGAGTAACTAAGACACGTTGTAGACAATAAAATTATATGTAGACGATGAATTGTGTCCTGCCTTTCTTTATATATGTTTTTTATGGTGCTGGGGATTGACTCCAGCCCTGCTAGCCAAGGCTGCCACTAATACACATTCTTAGTATTATGCGATAGTTCTTAGCACATGAATTTGACAAGGACCTATGGTGTAAGATTCACTTTGTTTTAAAAGGTCAAGATCCTAAGAATATTTACAGCAGATGATCTGATAGAGCCACAGCCTAATTCTTTGGATTATTATTTTTTTTTGTAAACAGCATTTACTCTTCATTAATAGTGCTCCCCCACCCCTGACATCTTGCACCCAGGCTTCCTTGTACCTTATACGCATTCCAAACTTCACGATCTTAAGAGATCTGCGTCCACCACAAAGAGGTAAGCTCAATCTACCTCCTTCCCCCATCCCTTCTTTTTCTCCTTCCCCTTCCTCTCCCCATTCTCTTTTTCTTCCCTCTCTAACTCATCCCGATGGCTCAGAGTGATCAAAACCAGACACTTTGACAAACAGTCAGAAGGAACAGCCAGGCAAAGGTGAATTTTCAGATTCTAGGTGTTTGTGCAGAAGGCAGCCTCTGTTAGAAGTACATCCTGGTCACCGAAATTCTAGCAAGAAGTCTACTGGGTTTTTGTTTGTTTGTTTTTATCTTTTTGGGTTTTGTTTTGTTTTGTTTTTGTTCCCCCCGCCCCCCCAGACCAACCAGGGAAAAGAATCTACAATCAGCATCACTAGAGAGTAAAGAAAACCTCAGAGAGCAGAGTCAGGGACAGCCACATCAAACTCAATACATGGATGCTCTCCCCAAGGATCCTGCTCACCTGGGACTGTCAGATGGCGAATCCTTAACAGTATACTTGAGGACTGGGAGATGGCTCAGTGGGTAAGAGCACTGACTGCTCTTCCGAAGGTCCTGAGTTCAAATCCCAGCAAATACATTAGTGGCTCACAACCACCCATAGTGAGATCTGACGCCCTCTTCTGGTGTGTCTGAAGTCAGCTACAGTGTACTTATGTATAATAATAAATGAATCTTTGGGCTGGAGCGAGCAGGAACTGAGTGAGTGGGGTGACCGGAGTGAGCAGGGTTGACCGAAGTGAGCAGAGGTCCTAAAAATTCAATTACCAACAACCACATGAAGGTTCACAACCATCTGTACAGCTACAGTGTACTCACATACATAAATAAATAAATGAAAAGAAAAAAAAAAAAGAAAAGAAGAGAAAAGAAAAGGCCACATCCCGTTGTCAGGCAGGAACCCCATAAATAGTATACCTGAGTTGCTGCTCAGTGCAAGAAAAGCAGAGTCCTTATGCTTGGTCTCACAAGGCTAACTGCTCACTAAAACCAAACTGCAAGCTCTCTGAAAGTGTATACAAGAATCCAGAACCTAGACTCATAATATTTACCACTGAAGAACATAAAGCTCACATCACTCAGGATATTAGGGACTCAGAAACTATGGCTCATTCTCAAGAAGCAACAGTGACTGAATGCCTGTGCCATGTGCTGGAGTCTCTGAGCAAGAGCTTGGAAGCAGTTACCACAGCCGTGCAGGGTAGAAATGGAAACATATGCGCCAAGCATGCGGAGATTCTAGGATTAGGAATGACAATGTTTGAGATGAAAACTATTTTTTGAGTTCACTTAATAGTGCGATGGAGATAGCAGGAGGAGTGTTTGGTGTTTTTAGAGGATACATTAACAGAATTGCTCAACTTAAAGGGGGATGGTGTTTAAACATTTAAACAGAGCCCAGGGTCATATGAGATACACGGGTAGACCTAAACAACTCTGTGGAGAAAGATGGCTACAGACTTTAAAAGATTTAGTAAGTCTCAAATTGAATTAAAATCAGGCAAATGATAGGTAAGGGCACTGCAATAAAAATTTTGGGGAAAAAAGATGCAACTGAGAACAGCTACAGCTGAGAGCAGGTGCAGCTAAAGAGCAGGTGCAGTTGGGAACAGGTGCAGTTGGGAGCAGGTGAAGTTAGAGAACAGGTGCAACTGGAAGCAAGTGCAGCTGGGAGAGAGCAGGTGCAGCTAGAGAGCAGGTGCAGCTGAGAGCAGGTGCAGCTGAGAATAGCCAGAGGGAAATGATGCTTCAAAAAGCTATGTTCTCATCTTGACACTTTTTGTAATCTCAGAGGAACACAAAAGGAACTGCAGAAATAGAAAATACCCAGAGAAATCTAAAAGAGAATAATTTTCCTGTTACTCAAAAACATGAATATCCAAAACAAAAAGACAGCCTTTTTTCAAGTAGCTTCTAATGTTGTTAGGCATGTGGTGGAGCATAAAGGATATTGATGTGTTAGGGTGGAATAAAACAAACCCACATTGTTACAAATAATAATACCAACTCCAAGAAGAAGGCAGAAAAAAGGGATATATGTATATATACACACACATACATATATATGTATGTATGTACATATATTTGTGTGTATATATATATTGCTAGAACAATCACTGAAAACAGATCCAAAAGCTATAACCCTAAAGTCACAGGAAATTTAATGAAATCCCAGACTGAGTGTGGTCGTCTATGCCTTTAATCCCAGAACTTGGAAAGCAGAGGTAGGCAGATCTCTGTGAGTTCAAGGTCAGACTGGTCTATAGATGGGTTACATAGAATGATCTGATCCAAAAAAACCAAACCAAACCAAACCAAACCAAACCAAACCAAACCAAATCAAAGAAAAAGTTCAAATATACTCAAATAATCCAAAGAAGCTCCCAAAGGGATAACAGGACACACAAAAACAGCACACACAAACACACACACACACACACACACACACACACACACACACACACACACACAGAGCACATAAAGTCTACTGTCTCAGAGAACAGTACTAGGTTATGGGGTGCTCTGTCACAGGATCCCGTCAGTGGAAGAGGCTGGGGGAGAGGCCATGCCTAGGCAGATGGTGATGTGGGATGGTGATGGGGATTATGGTCCTAATGCTTCTGGATTAAAGAAAAAAGTGGGCAAGGAAGCAGTAAGAGACTTGCCGGAGTCTGAGGGCTATCTGATGCACAGAAACATTGTTCAGGCTGCTCAGGGCCCATATACTCTGGTGGGAGTAAGCTTGCCTTCCAGTCCACAGTTGGAGACACTATTCTGAACTATTTGGTTTTAATGTCTTGAGCCTCTCAGTCTCCAATTTATTCCAAAATCTCACCTGTGGGTCAAGTTATGAGCCCATGCGCTCTGATCTCCGCTGACCCGAGAAGACAGCAGAGACGGTCTTGGGCCTCTACCCTGTTCCACTCTCTTTTGACCCTTGACCCCTGAATTTGCCTTTCCCTCAGTACAGCATCTGTGCTTCCGACTCACCCTGGGCACCTGGCGACTTTGTTGATTTACTCTCCTGGCTCTTCCAGGGTCTTTTCTGTGGCTCCCAACTTAATAGAAGGGACCCACACGCCAGAGAAGGCCCAGACGCACAGCCAAGTGGGCAAGAAAGCAGAGACTCTAGAGAGATCTGGGATCTGGGTTAGAGAAATAATCTCTCTTTTTTTTTTTCTTTTTTCTTTTTCTTTTGTTGTTGTTTTTGTTTTAAAGATTTATTTATTTATTGTTATATGTTAGTACACTGTAAGCTTTCCTCAGACGCACCAGAAGAGGGCGTCAGATCTCATTATGGATGGTTGTGAGCCACCATGTAGTTGCTGGGATTTGAACTCAGGACCTTTGGTAAAGCAGTCAGTGCTCTTTCCTGCTGAGCCATCTCACCAGCCCTGAGAAATCTCTTTAGTCACGTTCTGAGGCAATTTCCACAAGATGGCAACATTTCCCGTAGGATCTATGGAAACAGTCACTGGGCTGCTGAAGCCAACCTGCAGGTTGTTAAGGTTTTCCTTGTCTGCATGTGTTCCTGAGTTGCTTTTAGGAGGGTAAAGTCAGGTATGCTGCCAAATCTAGGTGCTCTGCCCATACCCCCACAGTTGGGGGAGCTGGGCTCATCACCTAATGTGAAGAGTTTAAGCAAATACAAAACTATTTCTGCAATGCAGACAATTAAGTGTATTGTGGGCAACGGTTATCTACGCACAGACCTTTTCCTGTGGTCTCTCCATCCTTATTTGAAAATGTGAAGGATCAGTGGGTGCTCAGCACTGCCTGAAGACCCCTTTCTGGTGTGTTGGGACCCAGCTGATGGCGGAGGTGTCCTCTCCACTGCTGGCAAGCTGGTCAAGAACCAGCAGAAGCTTCTCACTCTGGAGCCCACTCTCACCCTGGAGCCCACTGCAAAGCTGGCCCAGGGCCTGAAGGCTATCAAGTGTGCGGAGTGCTCTGCCTTTGCTCACACAGAACAGTCTAAGGAGTGTGCGAGACAAAGCAAGATTGGCTGGCTGCCCTGGGGCCTCTGGAAGCACAGGAGAAGCAAGGCATCTCTCCAGAGTCCTTTCTGACCGAGGGTGTTGTCGTCATACCAAAGCAATGTTTAAATCAAACGGAAGATTAAAAGTTAAATATAATTCCTGCAGTAGGGATAAATGACCTACACCTGCCCACAGGCACCGTGGGAGGCGAGGCCAATGGTGTTCCCTCTGCCCATATTTCCATAAATCCACTAGGAAAAAAATTCAATACCCAGAATGAACTTCCAGTTCCTTAAGTCTCAAGGGCTAAGTGGGAAGGCATCTGTAGTTTTAAGCTGGACCGCCTGAGTTCTATCCCAGGATCCACACGGTGGAATGAGAGGACCAACCTTCCCAAGTCCTAACTAAGCCTCTGACCCCAACATACACACTGTGGCATGCAGGTCCCTCCCTCCCTCTCTCACACACACAGTAATGGAGTTAATCCTAGGAGTTTATTCTTATAGTTTGGTGTATAAATTATTTTAGTGGGATACATAAGCAATTTTATGAAGAACAAGTCCTAGTGGAAAATTTACAACATTCTATTTTCTACAAAGTAGAGCACTACATCTCTGAATTAAAAAAAAAAAAAAGAAGAAGAAGAAATCATATCATTCCAGTGCTAACAAGTACAAAAATAACAAATTGGGTTCATATAAAGTTTATTCTAAAAACTAATTTCCACTTTTAAAAAAACAAGACATAGTCAAGGCCCTGGTTTGCCTAAAGAATAACAAAGAAGAGAAATGAAAGTATTAGCAACTAGAGAAATTCAAAATGAATGATTTTCCCACTTCTGGTAAGAACTTCAAGCTTAAAAGAGACTAAGGAAATGGTTGGGTATTATGTCTGAATTAGGAGTCTCTGGTCTCCATTTTTTATCCCTCTGGAGAGGCAGCGGTAGAACAGGATGTAACCATTAAGAACAGGAGAGAATTTACCAGTTTTGGTCTGCTATACCCAAAAGTCTGGACTCATTTGGCAATTCTTTGCTGAGAAATGTAAAGTGATGATGCAGCCAACACTAGCAGTGGGCTTTTTGGTAGTTAACTGTTGCTGAGTCCAGGTTACAGTGCTATTTTGAGTGTATGACAGTTTGCACAGAGTTCCTGCCAGAACATGTTTGCTGATGAAATCAGCTCTGGCCAAGGGTTGTGTAAATTCTTGAAGTAAGATCAGGCATGAAAGCCAGTTAATGCCTGTTTAATGTAAGGGAGTAAATGCTTGCTAATGGATAAAAGGAAGGTGGAAGGAAGGGAGGGAGGGAAGAAGGGAGGGAGGGAGAGAGGAAAGGAGGGAAGGAGGGAGGGAGGGAAGAAGGGAAGGAAGGAAGGAGGGAGGGAAGAAGGGAGGGAGGGAGGAGGAGGAAGTGGGAGGCAAGCATGCAGGCAGGCTAGCTTGTGGAGGCAAATCATGAAGTGGAGGCTTCTTGTTCTTTGAGAGTTAGTCCATAACAGAAGGGCAAGCCTGGTGACAGGATTGTGTCTGGGACTCCTAACTTCCTCACGTCTTGGTAGAACAGGAAGAGTGGGCAGGAAGTGAGGCTGGACTTGAACCTCAAGGCCTAATATCAACGACCCATTTCCTACAATAAGCGGGTAGAGGTTCTACAACTTTCCAAAACCAAGACACCAGCTGGCGTATTCAAACACACAAGCCCGAGCAGGGGTAGGTTTGGGAGGGGACAACACTTCACACTTAAAACACAATACCTGTCTAGTTTTATCTCCTACGACTTCTGTGTCCCTGAGTGGTTAGGTAATAATTGCAGATCAACTAGTTTGATGAGGGGACAATTGTTCCCCAAATAAAACAAAACCCTAGGTCTTCCAGGGTGGCTAGACATCACATGGAGCATTCAAAGGCTCTCTCCCCCACCTCGCACCTCGCTTCACGTCCTCATACTATCTAGAGTTTAGTTTCAGGTCAACTTTGTAGGCTCCATCTATCCTCACCCCTATGCTTTCAGCCTGTCCCTGTGGAGATAGCTGGAAGCATGAGAGCAAGAGGGAGATTCCAAAGAAGCCCACTTCAGTGCACTCTGCATTTTGTATGAGAACACTTCAGCATCTTTAGAGGTTTCATTTTGTTTATGCCCAGTGAAGTGCTGCATGCTTTTAATCCCAAAACTCAGCTGAGGCAGAGCCAGAGGCAGAGAGAGAAGCAGAGGGAGGTGGGGGAGGAAGGCAGAGAGAGAGAGGAAAAGACACACACACACACACACACACACACACACACACACACAGAGGGGAGAGAGAGGCAAAGAGTCAGAGCGACACAGAGAGATGGGCAGAGAGGCTGAGAAACAGAGAGGCAGAGAGACCCAGAGGAAGACACAGAGAGATGCATAGAGAGGGAGAGAGAAACAGAAAGATGGGAGCGGGGGAAGCAGGGGCAGGGGCAGGGGCGGGGGCGGGGGCAGGAGCGGGGGCAGGGGCAGGGGTGGGGGCAGGGACGGGGGAAGCAGGGGCAGGGGCAGGGGCAGGGGCAGGGGCGGGGGCGGGGGCGGGGGCAGGGGCAGAGGATCTCTGAGTTCAAGCCTAGTCTGGTCTATGTAGCAAGCTCCAAGATGGCCAGAGTGACATAGAGAGACTATTTTTCAAAACAAAACAAAACAAAACAAAACAAAACAAAACAAAAAACAGAAGTTGTTTACTTTTTTCTGATTATAAATATAATAAAAGGTCATTTAAAATAGTAGCATACACCATACCAAAAAATAAAAGAAATAAATTTCACTAATTCCCTGTAAACTCATATATATATTCTACTTACTTCTTTCTTTTTTTTCTCTCTTTCCAAAATAAGTTCAGCTCTTCTTTTAGCAACCATATCCTCCTGTTGAGGAAACATTTACAGGTTTACAGTGGACAAATATGATAAAATCTCTTGCTATGTGTTAAAGCACCTTTTCAAGCTGGGGCTAAGGAACGGTGGAAGGGTAGGACCTCACCAGGAAAACACGTGACGGTGATTGACCCAGCACATCCTTGTCTTTCTGGGCTATGCCCCTCCCAAGTGTTGAAAATGTTTGGAAATCTCTGTTTCTTACTGTGGAAACACGCCTTTGAAAGCACAGCTATATCTCTGGAAAGCATATACATCTTGGAGGGTATATATGCATGGGGTCTGACATAGCGGATCTGTTCAAATGTCCTCAGGGTTTTGGTGTTGCTTGGCTCAGGACTCCCCAAAGTTCAGCTAATTACAGTGTGCCTGACAAAGGCTGGCACTGTCTTCGGCATTATGATATATATCCTTTCACTTTCTTCTCAAAACACAGTATCAAGGCTGGTAATGCCCCTACTCTAAGGGTGTGATAATGGGGATCCAGAGAGAACTGTACAATAGCACCCAGGGTGGGAGCACCTCATGTGGCTATCCCAGCAAAGGGCTTATTACACCTACTGGAGCTAAAAACACCGTTAGGAAATGGGTTTGGACAACACTGGGAGCTCCAACCCTGACAGTCTGAGACTTGACTCAGACAGACATTTAGAAGGCTGGTCTGCGAATAGTTTGGAAGGATGAATGGGAGAGTCCAGGGGCCAGTCCAGAAGACAGCACCAGCGTCATTCCGAGAGCCCTGCTATAAGCACGAAGGAAGGCCCTCAAATCTGGATAGTTAGTTTTGGGTAGGAGCTTTCGAAGGGGCCAATCCTCTGCTCTCTCACAGCACCTCTGCCTCTGCTGAGCCCATTGACTGCTGCGGTGCCTGAGAGGCCTCCTGGGGGGCTTGAATACCACTAATTTAGAAAGAGTTACAGAGACAAAGTGTGGAGCAGAGACTGAAGGAAAGGCCATCCAGAGACTTCCCCACCTGGGGATCCTTCTCATATACAATCACCAAACCCAGACACTATTGTGGATGCCAGCAAGTGCTGGCTGACAGAAGCCTGATTTTGCTGTCTCCTGAGAGACTCTACCAGTGCCTGACAAATATGGAGGCGGATGCTCATAGCCAACCATTGGACTGAGCACAGGGACCCCAATGAAGGAGCTAGAGAAAGGACCCTAGAAGCTGATGGGTTTGGAGCCCCTTAGGAGGAACAACAATATGAACTAACCAGTACCCCCAGAGCTCCCAGGGACTAAACCACCAACCAAAGAGTACACATGGTGAGACTCATGGTTACAGCTGCATATGTAGCAGAGGATGGTCATCAATGAGAGGAGACGCCCTTGGTCCTATGAAGGTTCTATGCCCCAGTGCAGGGGAATGCCAGGGTCAGGAAGTAGGAGAGGGTAGGTTGGTGAGCAAGGGTAGGGGGTAGGGGGTAGGGGGTATTTCAGAGAGAAAAGTGGGAAAGGGGATAACATTTGAAATGTAAATAAAGAAAATATCTAATAAAAAATAAATTAAAAAAAGAAAGAGAAGCATTAACATATTGGTGATCAGAAAAAAAAAACTTCAAAGAAGTCCTGCGTTCGGGAGGCGGAGACAGGGGGACAGACAGGTCTATACAGAGAGACCCTGTACCAAGAGATATAAACAAAAAGGCTTCAAGTAGTTTTTAATTTCTATTAAAGGATGAGAACTTTGATGAAAAGTATCTACATGTTTACTGCTGCATTAAAATCCGAAACCCCATTTTTGAGAACACTGCTTAGAAACCCAAGTTAGCGGGAAACAGACGTCTTTCCTTGTACCTTGATTTTTGTCTTCAAGTCTTTGATGAGTTTCTTCCTCTCTAATTTCTTGAGCTGTTTTGTCTTCCACTTCTTAACTTGGGCAGGAAGGAGACGATCAAAGATGTCTTGATCATCAACTTGTATTATCACAGCGGCATCTGGGAAAAATCCGCGCTCTCCCAGAAACTGGGCCTCCTCAGGGTACCGTGGGAAGCCATCCAGTATAAAGCCTGTGGAGCTGGGTGGGAAATTTCATAAAATTGCTTAAAACATTGATATTCCACACCCAAAAGACAAACATCAAATGTTTCTCTCATATTAAGGTCTATTAATCTATCTATCTATCTATCTATCTATCTATCTATCTATCTATCTATC
>JADRCD010102798.1:0-11356 GCA_019843815.1 Montemys delectorum | reverse complement strand
ATCTATCTATCTATCTATCTATCTATCTATCTATCTATCTATCTATCTTACCTGCCTACTTAGCTATCAATTTCTATATGACATCTATTACATGAAAACAGCAGAAGAACCATTTTGTGAGAGGAAAGAAATCAGTGAGACATTATATCTATATCTATGTATCCATACATATTTATGAAAATGTCATAACCAGTTCATTATTTAGTATGATAACTTAAAAATCAAATAGAAAAATTATATTATAGATCTATTTATACTACATATTGATGTAGGGGGCAAAGAATGCTGGTGCACACAGATAAGCACCGGAGAAGCCAGGACAGTTAAACCTGTGGGCAGGCGTCCTTCCAAGGAGAGAAATGTCCACCCCATCCTCCTCCTGCAGTCGGGAATGGTTGTTGCTCACAACCTGTTCTTTTACGTTCTGATAATCCAGGATCTGCCTGCATGTTCCGGAATTTATGTTTATTTATCCCAGACCCTTGAGATTGCTTGAATAGGGCAAAAATATATGACTTCATGTCAGACTCTTGAAGTCTTGGTCCAGCACTGGTATCTAAAAATCTAGCAGAACCTAGTTTTGTTCTTGTCTCTTCTCAGTTTGCTTTCCCTGCCTGCTGCAAAGTCTGCGGAGCCCCCTCCCCCCGTATCATCTCTGCATCTATCATAGAGTTTAACATGTGTTGATGAATTTTGACTTTATTAGATGGGTGATAAATCGTTTAAAGAATTTACACCCTTTCCACTTGCCAGCCCCTTTTAGTCGAGAAGTTTTTTTTTTGATTGTTTTTATTTGTTGTTGTTGTTGTTTTGTTTTTAGATAAGGTCTCACTATGTGTGTAGCCCTGGCTGGCCCGTCTACTATGTAGATGAGGGTGGCCTCAGATTCACAAAGATTGCTTGCCTCGGCTTCCTGAGTGCAGGAATTAAGGATGTCAGACTTGGAGAAATTCTTTAGGTGGCCTGGGTATGCGGGTATGTAAAACAGCCATACAAATCAAACTCTAGCGATAACAAACTTGTTTTCGAACAGTTCCTTGGCGATACACATAATTTAACCATCTGTTAAAATTTTATGTGTTTGCTTAATTTCATGTAAAAACAAGGAGGATCTCTGAGTTTGAGGCTACCCTGATCTATGAAGTGAGTTCTAGGTCAGTGAGCGCTGCACAACGAGATCCCATCTCAACAAACAAACAAGAAAGCAGCAGAGAAAAAAACAGGCGAGCAAAGAATGAAATCTTGGCTGAGTATTTGGTGCTAGTAGGATCTGCACATCTCCATGGTCCTCAGACATGCAGTGGTAGTCCTGAGAACGGCATTGTGGAGAAATGAGCAATGCAGAAGGGCGGCGGCACTCTTGGAACATTTCAAGAATTATTGGAAATTCTGCCCCAATCCTACGTCAAAATTCATCCAGTGACTTTCCATGAAAATCAACCCATCAACTCAAACAGCAGCCTTTAAGGTCAAACCCTCTAACAACACGACTCCCGTCCTGCCGTGCTCAAGAACGACAGCAGACTATCCAGGGTTAGCTTCCTGTTGAGCCGCGGTGTTTCTGTAACAGCCGAAAGCGTTGCGGATGGCCCACACTAGCTTTGAACTTTTCATGTCTTAAAAATTTCCTGCTCTTAAGCTCTTGCTCTTCGTCTCACCTCTTGCTCCCTCTCTCCACGTGGCCAGGGGCGGCCTCTACTTTTCTACCTCCTCTCTCTCTCTCTCTCTCTCTCTCTCTCTCTCTCTCTCTCTCTCTCTCTCTCTTTTCTACAATAAAGCTCTAAAACCATAAAAAATAAATATCCTTTACTGTTACCAAACTTTCTGTGATCCCTACACTGGAATTTTTACATGATTCTGTCTCTATCCCATCTGGAGCAACAACAAGAAGCAGGGGCATACATGAGATTTGTTTTCTTCAAAGTATATAATACTGGATTAAAATAATACTTGTGCTTGTAATATAAAATTGCAGTTACTTGGCTGATAATTGATAATTGGCAGCTTACAAAAAGTCAAAGTTCTCAGCTCAGGAGAAGTGCTTAGCCTAAGGAAGGTGGAGCCTTTGAAGAGCCCACCTCAGCTCAGAAGTGCCTAGCCTAGGGAAGGTGGAGCCTTTGAAGAGCCCACATGACTGGGTCCTCAGGATGCTCCCTTCCTGAGGCTTTGACACACTCCTCCAGGGTCTCCTTGTAGCTGATAACAATTACTCATGTGTCTATTCTGCCTCAGATGACAAATCCTCCAGGGCCATGGGAATAACTGGAAGGCTGATACATTTAAATAAAGTATTTATAATGCAGCTGGCAGTTACCAGTGTGTTTCTTTCCAGTTAGTTCTTCATGGATCCACCTCTCTATAATATTATGATATATCTATATCTGCATCTTTTAAAGTTTAACATTATATAATATTACATGCCATTGTGAATCTTTATCCTAGTAAGACATGACGGCTGTGTAATACTCAATATTTAGATTTTACAGTGAAACTTTTTACATCAAATTGAATGTATGTCTATTTATCTCTATACGGATATCTATATTGTCTTTAATCGATATTATAAACTTTAAAAATGATTTATTTATTTGTTTTTATTTCTCTGTGTGTGCTTTATCTGTATGTTTTTATATGCACTATGATACCAGAGTGCCTGGGGCTGGGGTTGCAGATGGATGTGAGCTCCTGGCCTGGGCCTGGGGTTGCAGATGGATGTGAGCTCCTGGTTCTATGTACCAAATTTTTAAGGTGATGAAATACTAAGAGTACCTCATACAGCTGAGAGAAGTGATTAATTTTCACATATGCTAAGTAAATTGACCTGGATTAATTACAGTTACTCTGGTAGGAAAATAAGGAGCGGTTTAAACTCCAGTGGCCTGAAGATTTGTCCTGTGTGGGATGGCACTGCTGTAGGTATTTGCTGATGGACTGAGAGCAGACAGGTACCTAGTGGTCATGACTGCAATCATTTCAAGAATGTAGGAGGAAAGAGTCCAACACAGCATGTGGGTATGTGGGCTTAGAAAGCTGTTCTCGACTATGGCTGTGCACCAGAATCACCAGGGACCATAAAAAGGCTGATACCTGGGTCCTGGTCTCATAGTTTTGGGATGGGTCTCTGGCACCAGTATTTTTCAGAAGCACCGATATTTTAACATGTACTGTAGTTTATATGGATGAGTCAGAGCAAATTCTTACTTACAAATCAGACTGAGTTTTACCATTAAGAACAAAGGAAATAGAATCAGTAAGAAACACGAGCCCTTGCATATGAACGCACCGTATTGGTTCTTTAAGCCACCACTCCGAAAGAATGGGGTCTAGAACTTCCGAAGGCAGGGGCTCATTGTCAGTTAGACTCAGCTTGATCGCTTCTTCTTCCTCTGTGAATTGTACGTTCGGAAGCTAAAGGCAGACGTTAGAAAGTAAGAGACTCTTAGGCTCCGCACTGACAGGCAGTGCTGTGTGGCAACTGATTAGAGCGAGACTTTTGTTTTCCTCTGAGGTGGCTTTTGATACTGCCGTTTGCCACCATTTTAAAGCGTGGATTCTGAGCACCAGTATATAATATGATTCGATACCAAGCAACATGCACTGTAGCTAAGAGAAGTCACTATGAGAACATAACTAACTTTCACATATGGCACCAGGGTCACAACATGTCAATTTTTTGCCCCCAAAACTGCTTGATTCACCTCATGCATCTGTTGTGGCTTTGGTTTAACACTTGTATTATGTTCATTGGATTTTCCCAAAATTGCACAAGAATCCTGCATGTGAGGTGCTGAGGGGTTCCTGCCCCAAGTTGGTTTCCATTAGTACATAAAGTTGCCAGAGGCCAATGGTTGGGCAAAGAGACAGAGGCAGGACTTTAGGATTCAGGGGAAAGGGGAAGAGTACAACCATATAAGAGCAAAAGAGAGGCCTCAGCTGGGTCCGGGATGGCCAGGGTGGAATGGTGGTTGTAGTAAGAAATAAGGCAGGAAGATCAGAGGGAAAGTACGTTTGGGAGTGGCCCAGCCATTGAGCTGCTTAAGGTATATTAAATATAGGCTGTGTGTGTGTGTGTGTGTGTGTGTGTGTGTGTGTGAGAGAGAGAGTGTGTGTGTGTGTGGAGAGTTTTTCATTTGGGAATCCAGAACATTGTTGTAGGTAGTGAGGAACTCATGCCTGGTGTCCACAGAGGCCAGAAAAGGGCCCTGGACTCCTTGGGACTGGAGTTATAGATGGTTGTGTGTCACCATGTACATACTTGGACCATCTACACTGTTAGGGAAAATGTTCTCCTAGCCACTGGGCCATTTTCCAGGTTCTGTAATGGAACTATTTTTATTGAATACTTTTACCATCAAAAATTCTGAAAATGAATTCTTTTGCTTGCCAGGAAGCAGGCTTGTCATTTTATTCTGTAGAGTAAAACTCCTTAATGTTCCTCCAGAGATGTCAGACAATTCAAGAAATAGAAAAACAACAACAATAATAACAACAACAAGACTCAGTATCAACTGATCACCCACAGAGAGTAGGGAAACCTGGCTCAGCATACATTACATTTATTGACTACCATTTTCTCTCTGACTACACAATTCAATACAGGGGCAAACACTTAAGCTGTCTGTGTCTGAGGACCTGCCTCTCACCTACTGAGATACTAAGTGTCCCTATCAGGGTGGCTCAGAGTCCCTTCGTCATGCATAACTGTGTCTGGGTCCATTTGTGGGGCTCATTTAAGAGGAAAATGGCTTCATTATGTAAGAAATGGTTTAAAAAAAAGAATTAGAATCCAGAAGTTTCTTTTCACAACCCCAGATTCAAAGCATCTAATATATATGTTTACATATATTTTAGGCCTCACTAGATATTATTAAATTAATATTATTAAATTAATATAAAATATTAATATTTTAAAATCTCCACTGGCAACAGAGCACTTCTTTTTTTTTTAAAAATACTATTTAACAGAAAAAAAAATCACAATAGTGGGAAACCTTACATTATGTCTTAGTCAGGGTTTCTATTCCTGCACAAACATCATGACCAAGAAGCAAGTTGGGGAGGAAAGGGTTTATTCAGCTTACACTTCCACACTGCTGTTGATCACCAGAGGAAGTCAGGACTGGAACTCAAGCAGGTCAGGAAGCAGGAGCTGATGCAGAGGCCATGGAGGGATGTTCCTTGCTGGCTTGCTTCCCCTGGCTTGCTCAGCCTGCTCTCTTATAGAACCCACGACTTCCAGCCCAGGGATGGCACCACCCACAAGGGGCCATACCTCCTTGATCACTAATTGAGAAAATGCTCCACAGCTGGATCTCATGGAGGTCCTTCCCCAACTGAAGCTCCCTTCTCTGTGATAACTCCAGCCTGTGTCAGGTTGGCACACAAAACCAGCCAGTATAAGTCAGACTCACCAGACAAAATGTCCCCAGAAAATGCTGCACTATCATTCAGTGGGGAAACATTTTCCTGACTTGTCAGAATCATGTAAGACTCAGTATTTCATAGGCTAGCAGAAGAGAAGGCTTATAGTTCACATCGGATGAAGAGGGGGAATTTTATGGCGACTTTTCTGCCTCAGGGCTCTGTAGTCTGATATTACTTTGATTGTATAACGGGCACATAGATGCTGCTTTCAAGAGAACAGGTCAGCTCCTCACTTGAGCTCGTAGGAATGAGGACTGAGCTTGGCGTCCCTGCTGTCACTTTGCAGCAGTCACCTTACACAGGGCTGTGTTCCTCACTCACACCGGATGTACTTAGACATGTGCTGTCGAACCCACGCCCACTCCCCTTCAAGGATGAGATCACACAAAAGTAAGAGAGGCATCTTATTTTCAGCCATTTACAATTTTCTGTTCTAGACTCCACAGAGGTCCCTGAATGTCATTGTCCTAAGTCTGCAGTCACCTTGGATTTGGGGTTCAGACTTCCACCAGCAGGGAGCCTCTTCACCCTCCTCCCCGGGGAAGTGCGGCCATCTCTAGCTGTGTCCCCTCAAACAGTAAGGGTTCTTTGGGCCTTCTTGCAGAAACAAAGCTGAGACAATGTCACCACACTCTGACCAGGACTGCTTAAACCACATGTGCCAGCACCCCAGGGACGAACTTGGGATCACCAGACTCTCCTATCTGTGCACACCCACTGAGTCTCCTCGTTCTGTTTCTACTGTGACTCTTCTCACGAGTGGGCATCCCTGGACAAGTGACTGAGTCTAGCCTGCCCAGGCTGCTGCAGTCGGACTGCAAACCAGTTTCAGCAGCAAACACAGCAGCCCTCAGGGCATCACCAGGGTTACTATTAAACCTGAAAATTGTGAGGGGAAAGACCAAATCCATGGGATAGGATGCAGTGTTATATTTTGATTTGGCATATTAATTAGGTGAACCAAGGGGGGCTTTTGATGGCTGAACTTCAGTCCTTTGAGAGCTGGACCTTGGTAGTCAGCTTCTGGATGAGGAAGTGGCCAGATAAGGGAGTAGACCGTGCGAGCTACTTTTAGGAGAGGCGCACTCCACTAGGCTACCGTACTGCCTCTGTTCAATGGGGGCAAGCATACATCCTCTGGTACTTCCTGCCTGTATATCTCCCGACCTTTTACCGAGCCTATGCATCGCGGTCGAGCATAGCCTGTGCGGTTGGGGCGACTATCCTTGTTTACTGACGACACGTGGCTTGTTATCTTACGTGAACCGCAGCGCCCAGCGTTCCAGGAAGGCATCTGTCCTTGGGCAAGTGGGCACGCTGACTCGAGCCCCTTATTACCTGATTCTTGGTAGTGTCTTCTTCGATCTTCACATTCGCCTGAGCTGCAAGCTCTTCGAGTTCTTGCTTCGCCGCTTGCTCCTCCTCGGAATCGTCCTCGAATTCAGGTCCAAATTTCCTTTCAGCCTTGAGCAGCATTTTTTCTTGGAGAAACTCATCAAATTGAATGTGGAAAATGCCAAAGTTTTCTGCCAGCTTTCTTGCACACACAGTTTTGCCAGAACCGTGAGGACCCAGAAGACAGATCCTTAGTGGAGGAGCCTGGCACAGAGGGTGGGAGTGGGGGATGGGGTGGGTAAAGGAGAAGAAGCCGTGAGTAATTAGCCTGGTTCATACCTGGTTCACAGGTCTGAGGCATCCTGAGGCCAGAACTGCATATGGAGACCTTGTCTCAAACAGAACAAAACAATCAGAAACAAAATAATCTCTCTTCCCTACCACAAAAGCAGAAAACAAAACAAAAACAAAAACAAAACAAAACAAAACGAAAAGAAGAGGAAAAGACTTTTTAAAGAAAGTAATTTTTAAATTTTATTTTATGTATTTGAGTGTTTTACCTGCATGCATGTATGTGCACCATGTGAATGCCTGGTGCCTAAGGAAGTCAGAAGATGGCAACAGATACATACCACGGACTAGGAGTTAGCAGGCGGTTGTGAGTCACCAGGTAGGGTTGGTTGAGAATTGAACCCAGCTTCTCCGAAAGACCAACAAAAGCTCCTAACTGAATGAAGCATCTCTCAAGCCTCAGGAATTCTTCTTCTTCAAGAGCCTACTTTTAGGGGTGTGAGTGTGTGTAAGTGTGGGTATCTGAGGGGTTCCATAGAGGGTTTGGAAACCCTGCTGCTGGAATTAGAGGTGCTTGTGAGTCACCTAAGATGTAACCACATTTAGGTCCACCCTTCTCTCTAGCCTCCCACAGACAGGAATTTTTACTTTGCAAATTCAGTTATGTTTAAGCATCAGGATACCAGTGGACACAATTCACTGTATCAAAAATAGCTTCTAGGGTGAGAATGGCCTTCATTATTCTGCCATGTAAGCCAAAAAGCATTTAATGAAAAATAGCTTTACTTAAAAAAAAATGTTAATGTTAATAAGGAACAGAAAGAAAGACTCTCAGTATGAGTAAAAAGGACCTCTCTGCCCAAGGAAAAGTCCATTTGGAGCAGAACTTTGAAGATGTCGCCACTATTGACACAGTGGTGTCCACACTGCGATTCCACAGTGTGAGGTCCACACTGAAGCTGAAGAAGGTGGCAGCCAGCTTTCATAGTGTTGTGTGATCATCCGCTGTCTGTGAGGTGGTCAGGGACAATGGTGACAGTAGTGAGTGTGGGGAATTGACTGTAGTGCCCAGTGAAGGACAGTGTCAAGGGGAAGGTAGTGCTGTGCTTGAGGAGTCTGGGTCTCAGAGAAACTGAGGCACCAATGACTGACAGGGAGAAGAATAGCTTCATAGTCTGTTTCTGTGATGGAGGAGGCCTGCAAGGGAGCTCCGCTGACAGAGTGCTTGCATAATGTGCACGATACTGTGCCTGGGTTCAATTACTAGTGCAACAAAAACTCACCGTGGTGGTGCACGCCGCTAAGTCCAACATTTGGGATGTAGTGGCCATCTTTGGCTACATAGAAATTCAAAGGCCATCTTGGGAGACAGGAGACCTTGTCTCAAAGAATAACAACAACAACAAGAACAACAATAACAACAACAACAACACAGTACATAGAAAACACTATGAAGCTCCAAGATTCTGGGGACCTTCATGGTAAGTGTGCACTGTGTACCAAATACAACAAATTAGAAAGACTCAAGGTTTGGGCAAAAACAAAACAAAACAAAACAAAACCAAACCAAAACAAAACAAAACCAAAAAACCCCACCAAGAACAAAGAGAAGAAATTGTTTCCAGATTATTTAAAAAAAAAATGGAGAGAGAGTATCTATAAAAGAATGATTCTTAGCCTAGTAATACTAGATGCTAACATATAAGAAAGGACCATCCTTAATATTCAGGAGGAAAAATGATATGTAGTTTAGAAACCTTATGTGATCCAAACTGCCAAGCACATTGGAGCCGTCAGATAGGAAGGACAGTTGCACAAACCAGGGAAATCTATATAAACGTTGGTCGATTCTGCCTTGGCTTGTTCGTTATGTTCTGCATAGCATAAGGATTGCCTGCGGGGAGGTCGTTGGTCGCCCTTATGGACCTGACCATCCTTGGTTGATCTCCTGCTTTCCATCTTTAGCTCAAGCTCTGGACTCTGATAGACTTACGTCAACGGAGTTGTCATTGGGGGAAAACAGTGGAGAGCAAAGATGCTGGATAGGGAAATACTATGAGGAAATGCGGATCTCTCTATGTGATAGACAGGGCCGCCTGGCACCCAGATGGCATTCAGGCAGCTGGTCAAGGACAACTGTGCTCCTTGCAAGCCCAGAGTGGTTTATGTTTCATAGGAGGAGTGAGAAATAAAGAAGGGTGATGTGGCTTAAGGGGTTGGTTTCCTGTGTGTAGACCTCTGTGGATCCCACATGGTGGTAGGAGAGAAACAACAATCTCACTAGCCCCTATGTGTGATGCTGAATATCAGGTGAAAAAAAAATGGCAAGCTATAAGTTGGGGTTGTTGATAGGGAAGTAGACACTAACAGCTTAGAAGGTAGATACCTGACAAACTCTAGTGCTTTAAAGGCTTGTTACAAATAATGTAAGTTTTGTGTCTTTTATTTGGGAACTGGATGATCAAAGGTGGGGCAGAAATGCCCGACTGAGAGTAAATATTTACCACAACAACTATAGAAGTCCAAACTGATAATTATTTTTATGCCAGACTGCATGCAAAAGGCTGTTTATTTTTAAGCTTGGATATTACTGCTATGTTTTTGTTTGTTTGCTGTGGGGTTCTAGTGAGCTCGGGGGCTTCACCGGAACACTTACTGGCGGGAGAGCACGGGAGCAGTCGCTAGCATAGGGAGCAGTGTTCTCACCTTTAATGGTTCATTCTGGGACACGTAGTCCTCAGGATGCTCCAAAAACTTCTCCTTCGCCTCCGCGCTTGAGAAGTAGTATATCTTTTCTCGGTATTTAACAGCCTCGTCCGTGTTGCCCGGTTGTAGGACAAAGTTTTCTTTGAGAACCACTGGGCAGAAGTGTTTGGTATCTCCCAAGTGTCTCCTCTTTTCTTTGATTTTTTCTTCACCCTAGAAATATTGTTCGATAGTGAACATTCCACTCTGTTTTCCTCCCGCCAGTGGGTGCACGCTCTAACCTGTTCCCACGAGCACCCCTTCAGACTGCTGGGTAAACAGCTCTGCATGCGTATAAGCTAGACGTACATCTAAGCACAGATGTGGCAGTTTTGAAAACTAGAAATGGAATATTCTGCAAATTATCCTGCAGCATTGATTGTGTCCACAAAAAAGGAGCCGCGACACTTTTCTGTACAGCTGCAAAACTGAGACCGGACAGGATGAGTGTGGTCTGGCCCCTGGCTAGGATGGCGTGCGTGAAGGCGAGCAGCTGCTGCTTCACACAATTTTTGACCACATTTCAAATTGCTGGAGCAGCAGCTCACTCATCCTCAGCATCCACAGGAGAGCAGGGCTGCCTGGTGCGTGGTCGGCATTCGGGGAGCTGATGGACCATGGGATCACTGCTGGGTTTCAGGGTCATATTTATGTGGATTTATATCCAACAGGGTGACAGGTCAGAACCAGCAAATCAGACCAGGAGAAACTGCAGAGGCAAGAGGGAATATCCTTTTAAATTTCTTCTTTAACTTTTTATTGACTCTCTGTGAATTTCACAGCTTGTACCCCAATCTCACTCATCTCCCAGTCCCTTCATATCTGCCCTCCACCCTGGCAACCCCCCAAAAGAAAGTAAAATAAGACTGAATTTAAAGAAGTCTTGGCAGTATACCCTGTTGTCCACACGTTTACTTGCAATGAATCATTGGTCTGGTTCGGGGCTTCTGGCTTTTGCTACACTGTCAACACTGGGGCCTCACTGGGACTCCTCTCAGATAGCCTGTTGCTGCCCTGTGTCATGGAGGTCCTGAAGCTTTGGATCTGCAGCCCCTTCCCACGCTCCAGCAGTGTGCATAGATGGGGTAGATGTTGGGGTGGGCAGACTCAAAGCCTTGGATCTGGGCTTGGGAGGTGGCTGAGTTGGTCAGCCTGTCAGCTCTCCTGCACCTGCACCACCAAGGTAAGCTGAGCTCTCTGGCATTGTCCCAGCTAAGCTCACCCAATGCCACTCATGTCCTCGGGGCTGGCTCACCTGCCTGCACCCAGCCACCAGGCCCAGCTCTACGGTGCTGCCCAGGTGAGGGTAGGGTTGCTCTCCCTAGTGCTACAGTCACTGATAGGCAGCAGCAGGGGAGAGGGCGAGAAGGCATCGCTCTCTTGCCCAAGCCACCTCATGGCTAACTAGGGCAGTGCCAGCTCTCTTGTGCTCAATCTCTGGGGACAGCTCATCTACTCCCCTGCCTCCAGGGTCAGCTCTACTGTGTGCCTAGGTGAGGGGTGGGGCCAGCTATCAGGAGTGGAGAGGGAACATTTTTACTTTGTGCTGGTTTGGGGGGGG
>JADRCD010102797.1:1597-14404 GCA_019843815.1 Montemys delectorum | reverse complement strand
AAAAAAAAAAACCTCACTTAATCAACTGGAAAATGGTCATCCAATTATTATAATGATTCCATCGGGTAAATGTTGTTACCAGAGTCATCATAGCTGCTCCCATTTCAACTCTCAACTCACAGGCTTGGTGAGAGAGCCAGGATTCAAGCCCTAGACACAGATTCCCAGACTATTTCCACTGAACCACTGTACTCTGACTTTCATATGTATTTGTCAATGAGAGTAGAAAACAGTGGAGGCGGAGATATTAATGAAGAAATTATCACAGAGCCCAGGGAAAGAGTCGGTAGTTTACCGGTTGCAATGGCCGATGCTTCCTTGGTTCGGTAGGAAGCATTTCAATTTCCTGATACATTACAATGACCGCAATGGAGACGAAGATGAGATTTGGGCTTCAGATGTGCTGTGGTAATAGAATTGATAAGACTATGATCAGAGGACTAAGGAGGCGAAGGCAGGTTTAAAAAAAAAGAAGGATAATATTCTCGAGTTTCTAGCACAAGAATGGACATGTTAGTTGGTGGTTGTTGTTATGGAAGTTGTGGTGATGGTGGTGGTGGTGGTGGTATCATTGGTTTTAACATTAAAAATAAGACAAGACTGTCAGGTGTAACGGCTCATACATTTATGCCAAGATTTGGGAGGCAGAGGCAGCAGCAGGTGCGTCTCCATGATTTTTGAGGTCAGGCTAAGGAATATTGCCCGTTCCATGATAGTCAGAACTACAAAATCGAAAGACCCTGTTTTTGGAAAGAAAGAAAAAAAGCAAGCCTTTAGAGCTTATTTTGAACACACTGAGTAACCATGTTTATGAGTATACCTCTCAGAAAGATGACTATTAAAATTTAGAAGACAGTCATTTTTAAAGCCATGGCAGATGAGCAAGACAAATCCAAGAGCGAATTTAGAGAAAGGTCCAGTGCTGATCACTAAGGACCCTCAATATAGAGAGGACTTTAAATGGAAGAACCTATTGACAGAATGTGATGCTTCGGACAGAACAGGAACAAGAGAGTCTAGAGACAGACATTCAAGGCAATCCAGAATTTAATACATGAAGAGAAGGAGGGGAAGGGGGATGAGAAGGGGGATGAGAAGGAGAGAAAGGAACTAGAGGGGAGGAGGTGGGGGAGGAGGGGAGGGAGAAGAAGAACTTGGAGGAACAGTGAAATTACTTAGTACGTAAATGTACTTGCTGCCAAAATTGACAACCTGAGTTTGATGCCTACATTCAACATGGCAGAAGGAGATAGTCAACTGCTAGAATGGCATCCATAGACCACATTTTTTTAATGAACATGGGTAGGGGCCAGGAAGATGGCTCAGTTGGTAAAGTGTTTGCCTTGAAAGAACCTAAATTTAGGGCTGGTGAGATGGCTCAGCAGGTAAGAGCACTGACTACTCTTCCAAAGGTCCTGAGTTTGGATCCCAGCAACCACATGGTGGCTCACAACCACCCGTAATGAGATCGGACGCCCTCTTCTGGTGCATCTGAAGACAGTTGCAGTAAATTTCACTGGAGCGAGCAGAGCTGGAGCAAGCAGGGCTGGCAGAGGTCCTGAGATCAACAGCAGCCACATACATGATGGCTCATGGCCATCTGTACAGCTATAGTGTACTCATACACATAATATAAATTAAATTAAATTAAATTTAAAAAGAACCTGAATTTGATCCCAAGAACTCATGTCTTAAAAAATAAAATGAAGAAAGAACGGGAGTAAGTTAGATCTGGTCCGTCACTAATTCACAGGGGTCTGTCAGCTCTCACCCCTAAAGAACATCTCACTCGGCTCCCGAAGATGTAATAGTCAGTGTTTAAGGCTTCCTATTCTTATGTTCAAAATCTTACAAAGTACCAAACTGAGTTATTTCTATGTGCTAGATGAAATACATTTCAGGCCCACTCTGGAGCCTTGAAAAAGGTATGTGTGGGGTAATGGCAGGTCTATCGAAGAGGTGGGGGGAGGCAGAAGAGGGAACACAGCACACCTCAGACAGCTTCTTTAACTGCATTACACATTTGCCTGCGGCAGGCTCACTGCTCTGAGCCACTCCTGTTCACCCTGGCGCCTTGACATTTGCTTTGGTAAGCGAACACCCACCCCTTCAGGGCGTGAGCAAATGTTCTCTTTCTTTACGGATACTCCATTGCACCACAGCTTTCTGGATGCAGCTCCCTGCACAGTTCTCTTATCGCCACGCCTCTCTGAAGAGGCGTCAGGCTCAAAACTGACAAGACTTGTATTGATATGTAAACAGCAGATCGTGTTGGCGTCTGACTGGATGGGGACGTGACGGCTGAAGCAGACCACCTGATGAACTGTGTCATCACAACAGAAACCAGACCAAGCCAAAACCTGAATGAAGCGAGGTGCATTTGCCAAAAATAAGATGCATTCCTAGCTGGACAGAGGCTAGAAACGGACACGGGCTGCATAGGCATAAAACACTGGCTGCTTGTTTGTTTACACCCTCAAGTCGTCTTTGCTCCTTCCCAGACCCTGAAAGGAGAGTTAACACAGAAAACTAGTTTGTCTTTACCATCAAACATTTCCTTGGTAAATGTGTGTCAATCACCCAAAGTGGGGTGGGGCGGAAATCACCATTCATCAACGTGGCTAGCTCTCAAAACTGGCCTCCCAGGGTCTTCGGAGAAAAAAGAAAAAGGAAGACAGCTGCTTCGTTAACTTTCCCCTAGAAAACCAAAGCAGTTATGTAACCAATGTTTTTCAGCAATAGAAAACTTTTCTCAGAGGAAAGAGTGAATGAGCTAACAAATGAATGAACGGAAGAAAAGGTCTCCAGCCTCAGCCTCCCTATAGATTTGTTCCAAGCAGACCAGACTCTGATATTGGAGCCATTAAGAGAGGAATGCAGGAAATGCTACAAGGAGTGTAAACAAAGAGACCTTGGCTCCCGGGTTATGGCTCCAAAAGGTTTGTCCTTGTGGAGTCTTTAGGCAATCACGGGCAACTGTTCTCAATTCCCTTATCTGAGGATGAAATTTCCCTGACTATGCAGAAAGGAGGCTGCCCGTGGCCTCCCAGAGGAGGCATTTTTGAAAAGCAAGCATTTCCCTTTCTCAGAGCCACCCCCTTCAGAGAAGGTTAGCTTTCCGGGAGAGGCTCCAAACTGTCCAGCAACTCTGTGTCCCTGAATTCCGTACAGAGCAACAGTAAGGAGAAAATTCAAGGAGAACCCTTAAAAAGAAATAAAACAAAACAACTTTTCAGCTGGCGCCTCGAAGGGGGGTGTGGGGGGAGGAAAAGAGGACACAAGAAGACAGTCGTGTTCCGAAGGCCTTGGAACCAAGCTAGTCGAAGCTGGAGCTAGAATCGTGAGTTAGTTCTCAGGCGGGTGTGCCAAGCAAAAATCTTTTTTTCTTCTCATCTTGTTAATTAGTGGCATTTCCATACAATCCCTAAGTTGTCCATATGGTATTCTATATCCACTTATTTTGATGGCCCTGATTCATGGAAATGCTGTCTTGATAAAATTACATAAACAGCTTAGAGAATAAAGTTGTCTTGCCTTCGAACTAACATTACCTTATTGTGACAAAGAGATCATACCTTGCTCCAACTGTCATCTCCACTTGTCAAAAGGGGTCCTGTTGTCTAGAACTTTCCCTTGCCCCTGACACCATAAGGAGCCTGGCAGAGGAGTCAGGCCTGACTGGCATAAAGCTGCACCAACATCTAAGTACTCTGTAGACACTACCTTCTCTCTGTTCCCGTCATTGTTCCAATCACAGCAGCCTTGCTCTGACTGCACACTTTCAGAGCGTTTATTACTAGCCCATTTGCTACAACCCTACCTTGTCTCAGGGGCCTTCTCTCTACTACACCAGAAGCTCCTCGGGCCACTGATTTGCATTTTAGGATGACATCACCATTCTCTAATCCAGCCGTCCCTGTCACATGAGAAGCCTTTGTATAAAGAGAAAATCTACCTCTCTTTATCGGAACACACCAGCAGGTAAAGCTGTCCTTTCATTCTTATTACAAATCTTTTTCACAAGAAACTGCAGAAAGAAAGAAGGCGGCACAGGCGTTCACAGGGAGTCTCCTACCTGCTGGAGCTTTAACATTCAAACCTTACTTTTTACATGAAGCTTCCTCTGGCTCCAATTTGTGCAATGGGAATTGACTTGGCAGAGAAAAGAATTTCCCCTCGATCTGACGGATGATAAGGGCACCTTGATGATCTTAACGGAACCATTTCTGTGTGAGACGAAATAGGAACGTCAGGGGTCGGGTCCACAGCACTCGCTCACCCCTGGATTTGATTGGCTCACTGGTTTTTATCAGGCATTATCAGCAGTGACAGTATTAACTGTGACTCTGAGCTGGACGGATATCTCAGTGATTAAGAGTGCATGCCGTGCCGGGCAGTCGTGGCTCATGCCTTTCATCCCAGCCCTTGAGAGGCAGAGGCAGGCTGATTTCTGAGTTCGAGGCCAGCCTGGTCTACAGAGTGAGTTCCAGGACAGCCAGGGCTACTCAGAGAAACCCTGTCTCAAAAAAACAAAACAAAACAAAAACAAAAACAAAAAACAAGATAAACAACAACAACAACAAAAAAAGAATTGCCCTACCAAGAGTGCATGCCATGTTTGCAGAGGACACAAGTTAGAGGACTCATCCATCACTGCTTGTAATTCCAGCTCTGGGGGAGCCGAAGCCCTCCGTTGGCCTCCCCAGACACCTGCATACACAGGGCAGATGCACACACCCCAAGAAAGACATAATAAGTCTTTTTGTTTTTATGAAGCTGAGACTCTGTTAACAATTTTTCCCAGCCTACAAACTGTCCAGTCTCCTGACAAAGAAAAAAAATTGAAAGATAAACCCAAAATACAAGTTGAAAAAGCAGCAGCCCAGAACTCTCAACTGCCTGTCTACTTGCTAAAATCTCAAACCCTGAGGCTATCTTTTGCTCCATTCCAATATGCAAGAGAGAGACATTTGTCCAGGAAGATGTTGTTCTAACGGCTGATTTCTGCCCTCTCAGCAGTCCAGGATGGAGAACAGTCTGTTTGACAAAAGTCCCTGAAGCTTCATTCTCCAAATAAACACAGAGCTCAGGGTCCTCCCCTCCTCAGAGGAGGGGATCAGAGAATCACAGTTCCCAATCCAGAGCACCAGAGTTTCTCTCATGGCTTTTATATTTCAATTTTCCCATTCACTTAATTGTGGAGCAGTGGGGGGCAGTGGGGGGCAGTGGGGGCAGTGGGGGGCAGTGGGGGACAGTGGTCTGCTCAGGTAACTTAAGCTCAGTCGAGTATTTGGCTTTGAGTCCTGGACCCCTGCGGGAAATTTCTGCTTGCAGAGGGCAGAAGGAACTTGGCCATAACTCCTGAGTCTTTGGTTCCTGTTTCAGTCACAACCCCTCACAGCTGCCCCTGCAGGAGATGTGTGCTCTATCAGGAAGACAATGCCCCAAGCCCCCAGCATTCTAGCTGAACCCTTCACCCAGTCATCTGACCACAAGCCAGAATGCCACGCTCCATACAATATAAGGGGTGGTTTGCCCCCTCCTCCCTCTCTCTCTCTCTCTCTCTCTCTCTCTCTCTCTCTCTCTCTCTCTCTCTCTCTCTCTCTGTTTGTCTCCTCTCTGCTTTCCCTCTCTTTCTCTTCCTCTCTTTCTCTCCCTCTCTTTCTCTTCCTCTCTCTTCTCTTGCTCTTTGTTCTTCTCTTGCTTTCTTCCTCTCCTTTCTCTCTCTCTCTCTCCTTCCTCTCTGTCTCTCTCCTTCCTCTCCTTCCTTTCTCTCTACTCAACAGGCCTATTTTCTCCTTCTTACAATAAAATATCTCATTTATACATTGCCTCCTTTTTAACTAAGGCGCCATGCAGCCAAAGGTCAACACCGGGGGAGAGAGAGAGAGAGAGCAAGCCATCGGCCATCACACCAGGCCCCTGCCTTTGGTACAACACTTAATGGGAAATTTTTATTACTTTTTAATGGTCTTTTCACATCGTCATAGACAGAGATGATTGTTGGTTCAATAAGGAAGCAACTTGATCTCAGAGAGGGCTGGGGTGAGGAGGATACAAGAGGCGTTAAGAGGGAGGCCCTGTGTCAAAGGGTGTCTGGGACTGCTTTTAAATACAAATCCATAATTTACAAACTTAGCGCTAAGGTTCTCTTGGGTTGCATCGTGATGGTGTCTAGGTCACTGTTCTGGTTTGGATAGGAAACATCCCACCAAAGGTTCATACTTTAAAAGGTAGGTCCTCAGTGCAGCAGTGTTCAGAGGTGTTGCTGAAAATGGAGTGATTGGGCAGTGATGGCTTCAGCCTCACCATCAGATTGGTCCACTGATGGCTTCAGCCTCACCATCAGATTGGTCCACTGATGGCCTCAGCCTCACCATCAGATTGGTCCACTGATGGCTCCACGGCTTTATAGGCTTTGACGGGAGATGGAAACTTAAGATACAGGATGTAGTGCAAAGAAGGGAATCGTTGGGGGCATACTCCTGAGGATTATCTCTTGCCCAGACCTCCTCCTTCTACTTTTACTTATAGAATGGCATGAGGCAAGTGGCTTCATCCACCTCCCACTCCTGCTGTCATATCTTCACCTCCACCATTTTAAAAGCAAGTGGACAGGTGCTGGTGGAGCCTCTCAGGGAACCAGTTCTACCAGCACCTGACCAACACAGATGCAGATGCTCAACAGCCAACCATCAGATTGAGCCTGGGGACCCCAGTGGGAGAGCTTGGGGGAAGGACTGAAGGAGCTAAAGGGGATTACAACCCCATAAGAAGAACAATATCAACTACCCGGACCACCCAGAGCTCCCAGAAATTAAACCACCAACCAAAGAGTATACATGGAGGGACCCATGACCCCATATACATATGTAGCAGAGGATGGCCTTATCTGACATCAATGGGAGGGGAGGGAGGCTTAATGCCCCAGAATAGGGGGATGCTGGAACAATGAGGCTGGAGTGAGTGGAGGAGCACCCTCATAGAGGCAAAGGGGAAGGGCTGAGGGGGGATAAGATGGGGGTTTGTGGAGGGGTAACTGGGAAGGGGAGATATTATTTGAAATGTAAATGAATAAAATGATTAATAAAAAATAAAATAATAAAAAGCAATTGAAACCATCTTTCCATGGCCTAATGCATCAGAAACCATGAATCTAAAGCTTTTCTGTCATGTGTGTTTTATCAGGCATTTTGGCTGAGCAGCACAGTTCTTTACAGATCTTTGAATAGATCTATGTCCTCAGTGTTGGAGCTAGCCAAGTGTCTGTTGCCCTCTCCATCTCTGGTCACCTGCGACCTGATACCCATCTGTCATTATTAACTAAAGCTTATGGTGAATATTATGGTTCACTTTTACATTTGGAAGTTCTATTGATTTGAATCCATGAGTCATATGTATCCACTATTACAGTATCATGCCAAATAGAATTTAACTTTCCTGAAAAATTTCCCATGCTTTATCTATTCATTTCTTACTCTTTTTCCCCAACCCCTAAATCCTGACAACTATTAATCTTTTTTTTTTTTTTACTGGCACCATAACTGTGCCTTGTTTTAGAGCACACACTTTGTAGAGTTTTTTTCAAACTTTTTTTCATTTAACCATATACATTTAAGCTTCATTCATATTTTTCATGGCTTTCTCCATTGCACAAAAGTACTATAGTTTATTTACCTATTGAAGATCATCTCCTTGCTCCCAAGTTTGAGTAATCATGACTATAGCTCTATAAACATTATATTGTGGGCTTTTTTTAAAGCATGTGTGTGTGTGTGCATGTGCATGCATGCGTGTCCATTGGCTTAAAAAATACTCATCCTTTCCTTATCAAATTTGACTCTTTGCCAACAACTTGATAACTCTGTATTTCTTATTCTAATCGGTCAATCTTCCTTCCTTGTTCTACACATTTATGATTACTGCATCTTTACACAAAGTCCTGTATAGTGTTAAAGTTCTCCAGCTTCACCTTATTTAATGGCTCAGGTGTCATTAAACACAGTACACATATACACATGTTACACATGTACACACACATATATACATACACATGCATATACACAATCCACACATGTGCACACACATACATGCACACAAATACATATGCACATACACATACACAAAACACACAGAGAGATATGCACATGGCAGTAGCACCAGTCCATCAATGTCCTCCAGTGTGCTGGGATCCTGACTGGGAGTGTGATGAAATTACCAGTGTGGTCAGGAGCCCCTTACAATTGGATAAAGCATTTTCGTTCAATGAATGTGGAGTATCTCTTCATTAATTAAGATCTTTGTTAATTTCTTTCACTGGAACTTTATGATTTTTTATATGTATCTTGAACATAGCATCAGATTTGTGTCCAAGTATTTAAACAAATACCTGAGTATTTAATTTTGGGATGCTAATGTAGATAGTATTGTATTTCGATTTAAGATATCATTCCTTGATAATTTATACAGAAAAGCAATTTCCTTTTTCTATGAATCTTGTATCCTGCAGCCACACCATAATCACAAATTAGTTTCAGGTTTTGTTTTATCATACCTTTGAGTTTTTCTACATATATTGCCATGTCAACAACAGAGTTTCACCTTTTTCTTCCTAACCATTGTGATTTCATTTCTTTTTCTTTCTTGTTTTTTGAAATTATTTTATTTATTTGTATGCCAAATGTTGTCCCGTTCCCAGTCTCCCCTCCAAGAGTTCTTCACCCCATGTCTCTCCCCTTTGTCTCTAAGAGGGTATTCCTCCACTGGCCCACACACCCCCCTCACACACCCATCTACACCCACCTCAAGCACCACCACCACCACCACCACCCCCATCCCACCTCACTGCATCCCCCTTCCCTGGGGTATCAAGTCTCTATGGGATTAGACAAATCCTCCCCTACTGAGGCCATACAAGGCAGTCCTCTGCTGCATATGTACCTGGGGCCACAGACCAGCCCTTGTATGCTCTTTGGTTGGTGGCTTAGTCCACAGAAGCTCTGAGGGTCCAAGTTAGTTGATACTGTTGGTCTTCCTATGGGGTTGCCATCCCCTTCAGCTCCTTCATTCCTTCCCCTAACTCTTCTATAAGAGTACCCAACCTCAATCTAGTGGTTGGCTGTGAGTATCCGCATCTGTCTCAGTACTGCATGCCACACTTAGAGCGTGATTGCTTCCTTCTGAACACTTACTCTAATGGCCATGTCTTTATTCCTTGCATGGTGCCAGGGGTTTGAACTCACTTTCCAATTCTTGAACAGCAAGTGCTCTTACCCGTTGAAGCATCTCTTCAGTTCCTGTTTTTGACTTTAAGTTACAGTGGGCAGTTTTCTTTCACTAGATTATGTGTATTTATATCAAAACACATATCTTACACTTATAACTACTATGGTTAACCAGTTTTCCTTGGAGTAAAAAAAAAGTGTTTCAGAAATTACAGTGTAAAACACTAACATTCCTGTGGGATAGGATTGCTCCAAATGGTGGCTGATGAGACATATTTGTGTAAGTGACCCAGTTCTGTGAAAGCATTTTATACTTTATCTAGATAAATAATTGTGTTTTTTTCCAAAAATACATGTGATAGTACCCACTGCAATGGATTAGTCATGTAAAAATATCAAAACCAAATATTTTCCCTTTTAAAAAAATAATTAAATTTAGCTTTCATTTACATGGGGAAAAATTACATTTTTTTTGTTTTGTTTTGTTTTGTTTTTTGCAAGAATGATATAATACATGCCCACAGGCGATTATCAAAACTAGGAGCAGGAGAGATGGCTTATAAGCTAAGAGCTCATATTGTTATTTCAAAGGTCCTGAGTTCAATTCCCAGCGTTCAAGTCAGGTGGTTCACAACAGCCTATAACTCCAGCTTCAGAGATTCTGACATCTCTGGTCCCCATGAATGCTCAAATTTATGTGTGCATGCACACACACACACACACACACACACATACACATAATTAAAAGCAAAATAGGTCTTAAAAACATAACCCTAAATATTTCTTTTTGTATTCAAGGATATGAGTGTCGTAAGATGATATAAGATCTGGTATAGGGGTGTGTGTGTGTGTGTGTGTGTGTGTGTGTGTGTGTGTGTGTGACCACTCATGTATATCTGTGTGTACATGCATGCATGTGCATGTCTGGGTGTGTGTGCACATGTGTTTGTGTGTGTGTCTGTGTATGTGTTTGTGTGCATGTTTGTGTGTGTGTGTGTGTGTGTTTGTGTATGTCTGTGTGTATCTAACAACTTCCAGAACAGTGCTTTTTTCTCCACACAAAGAATCCTACTAAACTCTGTGTCCCTCAACACCACAAGCTAATGTCTATTTGTGTATGCAAGTAAAATGCACCAATCTTCTCTGCCTACAGTACAGAGTCTGATAGAGATGCTTTGCAGCCAAGACAGTAGGCAAAACAGAGTCCGTGATAAACAGCACAGTTGAAAACATTGCATGTCTCACTACAAAGGTACAGCTAGTCTTGAAATTGGGGAGAAGAGAAATAAACTGTGATTCCTCTTCAAAGGGGTGGATCGGGTGAGTCCTACTGATGGCTCAAATAATGTACTTGCATACTCCAAAGCAAAAGAGACGAGAAAATGACAAGCTGTCATTTAATGCATTGTCCTCCTCCAACCAGAACCTGCATTTATGCTGCCATATTAAAGTGAATGATGTGGACAGGTTTTACAGAGACGGCTGTGAGTTGGCAAATCGCTGCCAGTGCTGCTGCTGCTGGCACTGCCTCTAACAGCACATGTCCCTAAGCAAAGAGCCCATGTGCTCTACCAGGACAGGTGATGGTACAAAAAGGAGGAACAAGGGATCGGGGAGGATTGTAATAACACGGTTTTGAAATCAAATTTACTTTGGGTTTTGGTTTTGATTTTTGACACAGGGTTTGTCTAGGAAGGTCAAGCTACACTGGGACTTGCAGTCCTCCGGGGTTCAAGCTCCTAGGTGCTACAATCAGTACACGCACTGACAGGGCATCTTCAATTTTTTAAAATGTAATTAAAATTCTAGTCTTAGTGAAAAACAGAAGCAGGCCCCACCAAATATAGAAAGGGCCTGCTAAAAATATACAAAGTTCACCTGCAGTTCAGAGCTCCGGATTTTTTTCATTCCTCAACTTGGGTCTATTGGAAGCTCAGTGAGGCCTTGAGTTGCTTGGGTAAAAGACGGCCTATGCAAATGGATGGTTTTGAAGATGAATGGAGAGAGACTTCACCAATCTTCCATCGGCCCTTTCATCAACGTTGAGAGCACAGATGTGGCAACAGTTAAATCTGCTTTTGCACTGACTAGCTTCATGACAATTCTGAACTTCTGTTTCTTTTTTTTTTTTTTTTTTTTTGTTTTTTCCTTTTCACATATTACATCCTGACCAGTTTCCCCTCCCTCCCTTCAGGTCTCCCAGCCACTCCCCAGCATCTTCCCTCTCCGCCAAATCTCCTTCTCTATTTCCCTTCAGAAAAGACCAGGCCTCCCAATTATACCAACCAAGCCATGGCATGACAAGTTATAGTAAGACTCATATCAGGGCTGAACAAGGCAACCCAGTAGGAGGAGAAAGGTCCTAAGTGTAGGCAAAAGAGTTGGAGATAGCCACCACGCCTACTGCTAGGAGCCCACAAAGCACCAAGCAACACAACCATAACTTACACACAGAGCACCTAGCACAGGCCCATGCAGGCTCCATTGTTACCATTTCAGTATCTATGAACCTTGATGAGCCCTTCTTAGGTGATTCTCTGGGCATTACTGTGTTGTCCTGGACCCCTCTGTCTCCTACAATCCTTCCTCCCATTCTTGCATGGGGTTTCCTGAGCTAATGTTTGGCCATGGGTCTCTGTATCTACTCCCATCAGTTGCTGGATGACCCTCTCTGATAACAAGTGGGCTAATCCGGTCTATGAATATGAAATGATTCCTATGAACATCATTAGGAATCATTTCATTGACTTTCCTGCCAATTATGTTTGTCTCTATCCCAAGTCTCTGACCTATCCAACTTCTAGTCCCTGGCCATCTAGTCAGTGTCAAGCACAAACTCCCTCTCATGGCACGGGTCTCAAGTTGGACCAGTCATTGGATAGCCACTCCCACGAGTTCTGCACCACCATTATTCTAGGACATCTTGCGGGCAGGACAAATTTTGGGTCAAAGATTTTATGACTGGGTTGATGTCCCAGTACCATCACTGGACACCTTGCCTGGTTACAGAGGATGACAGGTTCAGGCTCCATATCCACCATTTCTAGGAGCCTTTACTAGAGAGCCTCATAGATTCCAGGGAGTTTCCATTGTACTAGGATTTCACATCTCCTCCAAAACGGCCCTCAGGTCCAGTCATTTATCACAGTACTCTCTCCTTCTACCCACCCCTCCCACCTGATCCCTCCTGTTCCCTTCTCCAACCTGCCCCCAGTCCATCCATGAAACTCATTCTATTTCTCCTTCTCTGGAAGATTCATGCACACATACACACACACACACACACAATGAAGCCCTCCCTGTCCTTCTTCTTCAGCTATAAAATAGGTCATCTGGTAAATCAGAAGGTGGCAATGGAGGATGTGCTTGCACATACAAGCATTAGGGTTATGGTTATGGTTAGGGTTAGACTTAGGGTTTAGGGTTAGGGTTAGAGGTTAGGGGTTAGGGTTAGGGTTAGTGGTTAGTGTTTGGGTTAGGGTTAGGTGTTAGGGTTAGGGTTAGCCTCTCTAGATCTGTTGAGTAAAGAGTAATCAAGCTTCTCCTCCTCCTCCTCCTCCTCCTCCTCCTCCTCCTCCTCCTC